>SJYC01046324.1:0-20737 GCA_006408675.1 Madoqua kirkii
TAGATTTATTAATTTATTTATACCTATTTAATTAATAGTCTCTTATTTTACTAAATGAATCATGATCTGTCTCTATCATTATTTATTTTGAAGTTCATATTGTTCCAACCTTGGCCAGTGGGAACCTCCTTAAGCTGGCCTCTGTCCTTTTGACATCTCCCATCATTCTTTGAACAGTTTGATGTTTTAGTATGAGATACTGTTCATGGGGTTCTCAAAGCAAGAATACTGAAGTTGTTTACCATTCCCTTCTCCAGTGGACCATGTATGGTCAGAACTCTCCACCATGATCAGTCCGTCTTGGGTGGCCCTACAAGGCAAGGCTCATTGTTTCACTGAGTTAGACAAGGCTATGGTCCATGTCCTGCAATGCTGGAGACCAGGGTTCAATCCCTGGGTTGGGAAGATCCCCTGGAGAAGGAAATGACAACTCACTCCAGTATTCTTGCCTGGAGAATCCCATGAACAGAGAAGCCTGGTGGGCTACAGTCCATGGGGCCGCAAAGGGTTTTCAGATTGGTGAGTTTTCTGTGATTGTCATTTTCAGTCTGTCTGCCCTCTGATGGAGAATGGTAAGAGGCTTATGGAAACTTCCTGATCGGAGAGACTGACTGAGGGGGAAACTGGGTCTTGTTCTGATGGGCAGGGCCATGCTCAGTAAATCTATAATCCAATTTTCTGTTGATGGTTGGGGCTGTGTTCTCTCCCTGTTATTACCTGGAGCCAAACTATAATGGAGGTAATAAAGATAATGGTGACCTCCTTCAAAGGGTCCCATCCATGCACTGCTACACACAGTGCCCCCAACCCTGAAGCAGGGCACCGCCAATCCATACCTCCACCAGAGACTCCTGGACACTCAAGGACAAGTCTGGGTCAGTCTCTTGTGGGGTCACTGCTCCTTTCTGTTGGGTCCTGGCATGCACAAAGTTCTGTTTGTGCCCTCCAAGAGTCTATTTCCCCAGTCCTGTGTAAGTTCTAGCAGCTTTATGTTGGGGCTATAGGTGACCTCCTCCAAGAGAGTTTATGCCATACCCAAGTCTGCTGAACTCAGCCATATCCAAGTCTGTTGCACCCAGAGCCCCTGCCCCTGTGGCAGTCCACTGCTGGCCCATATCTCCATGGGAGACACTCAAACACAGCTCTGTCCCAGTCTCCATGGGAACTCTGGCTGCTTGTGCACACAAGGTTTGTTTGAGCCCTCTGAGCCTCTCTGACAGGTATATGGCAAAAGAACCTGGAATGTTAGGTCTATGAAGCAAGACATATTGAAAGTGATCAGACAGGAGAAGATGGCAAGAGTGAATATCAATATTTTAGGAATCAACAAGCCAAAATGAACTGTAATGGGTGAATTAAACTCAGATGATCATTATATCTACTACTGTGGACAAGAATCCCTTAGACGAATCAGAGTAGTCATCATAGTCAACAAGAGTCCACAATGCAGTATTTGGATGCAGTATCAACAATGACAGAATGATCTCTGTTCGTTTCCAATGCAAACCATTCAATATCAAAGTAATCCAAGTCTATGGCCCAACCAGTAATGCTGAAAAAGCTGAAGTTGAACGGCTTTATGAAGACTTACAAGATCTTCTAGAACCAGCACCCCCCAAAAATGTGTTTTTCATTATGGGAACCGGAATGCAAAAGTGGGAAGTCAAGAAATACCTGGAGTAACAGGAAAATTTGGCCTTGGAGTACAGAATGAAGCAGGACAAAGGCTAACAGTTTTTCCAGGAGAATACACTGGTTATAGCAAACACCCTCTTCCAACAACACAAGAGAAGACACTACACATGGACATGACCAGATGGTCAACATCGAAATCAGATTGATTATATTCTTTGCAGCCAAAGATGGAGAAGCTTTATACAGTCAGCAAAAACAAGACTGGGAGCTAACTGTGGCTCAGATCATGAACTCCTTATTGCCAAATTCAGACTGAAATTGAAGAAAGTAGGGAAAATCACTAGACCATTCAGGTATGACCTTAATTGAATACATTGTGATTATACAGTAGAAGTGAGAAATGGATTCAAGGGATTAGAATGATAAAGTGCCTGAATAACTATGGATGGAAGTTTGTGATACTGTACAGGAGGCAAGGATCAAGACCATCCCCAAGAAAAAGAAATGCAAAAATGCAAAATGGCTGTCTGAGGAGGCCTTACAAATAGCTGTGAAAAGAAGAGAAGTGAAAGGCAAAGGAGAAAAGGAAAGATAAACTCATTTCTTCCTCAGTGATCAATGCAAAGAAATAGAGGAAAATAATGGAATGGGAAAGACTAGAGATATCTTCAGAAAATCTGAAATACCAAGAGAACATTTCATGCAAAGATGGACTCAATAAAGGACAGAAATGGCATGGACCTAACAGACGCAGAAGATATTAAGAAGAGGTGGCAAGAATACGCAGAAGAACTATACAAAAAAAACCATCTTCATGAACCAGATAATCACGATGGTGTGATCACTCACCTAGAGTCAGACATCCTGGAATTCGAAGTCAAGTGTGCCTTAGAAAGCATCACGATGAACAAAGTTAGTGGAAGTGATGTAATCCAGTTGAGCTATTTCAAATCTTAAAAGATGATGCTGTGAAAGTGCTTCACTCAATATATTTTCTTCAATTATATAAATGGATTCATTTGAATCTCAATGGAGAAGAGGCACATACTATTAAAACCTTGAATAATGAGCATATAGTTTTTCAAAACTACATGAAGGAGACACATGATAAAATCAAGATTCTGATAAAATACATATACGGTTGTAGTAAAACTTATAAATGTACACTTGCAATGGCAACTGGTACTAATACAGATTTGGTTAATATCTAGTAAGTATATAAGAGAATCAAAATAAACACAAAAAAGGCAGAGGGAGGGGAGAAGTTCGTGCTGAACTTAAACTTTTGTGTGGAGGCACTAAACATTAGTGGACAAAGCAATACTTAGGAAAAGAAAGTGTTGTCAGTGTTGTTCAATTAAAAATAAATATTTTCCAATATACATGATTTCAACTTATCAGTCCTTCATGAAAAAATAATTAGAAGACTAATTAAGCAAAGTAATCAGTGATGATATAAACAGCATCAGGATGCTGGTGAGCAGAAGATCTATTTAAACCTCAGATTAAAGATAAAACACCTGAAGAATTTATGATAATGAAATACAGTAGACATGCTGCAACAGAAATATGGAAATAAGACAACTTTTTAGAGTAGACTGGTGAAATTAAACAGTGAGATACCACAACATACTTACTAAAATGGTCAAATAGAAAAATCTGACAAAATCAATTACTGGCAAAGATAAGGAACAACAGGAACTCGTTGTTAATGGGATTGCAAAATGGTAGAGTCACTTTGGAAGCAATTTCTTACAGAGCTAAACATTGTCATACCACATGATCTAACAGTTATGCTCCTAGAGAGTTCAACAGTTGATTTGATAGCTAATGCCCACATAAAAACACGCACATGAATTTTATGACAGCTTAGTTTACATTCTCTCTCTCACACACAAACACACAAATTGGAAGCAACCAAAGTGTCCTTTGGCCTTCCCTAGTGGCTTAGATGGTAAAGTGTCTGCCTACAATGTGGGAGTCCTGGTTTGATCCCTGGGTTGGGAAGATCCTCTGGAGAAGGAAATGACAACACACTCCAGTACTCTTGCCTGGAAAATCCCATAGATGGAGAGTGTGGTAGTCTATAGTCCATGGGGTTGCAAAGAATCAGACATGACTGAGTGACTTCAGTTACTTAGAGTGCCCTTTAATATTCGACTGGATAAACAAACTATGGTACGTCAACATAACAGAATATTACTCAAGAATGAAAAGAAATGAGCTATCAAATCACAAACAGAGATGGATGAAACCAAGATGAATGTTATTAAGTAAAATAAGCTCATCTGTAAAAGGTTATACATTGCACACTGCCAATTATATGACATTCTGGAAAAGGTAAAACTGTAGAGCAAATAACAAATATCAGAGGCTTTTTTTCTCTTGCTTCAGAATAGTTTTATTATTTTGTATAAGGTATGTCAGCACTCTACAATTCCTCACTTACTTTGACGCACAAATCTACTCAATTGGATTCTTCGTTGCCCCAGAGCTCATATACTGTAATGTTGTTGTGTACATCTACAGAAACATTGACATTGGAAGGACTGAGGTAACTCCCAATTGCTGTGGTGAGTTTCAGATTCTGCATACTGGACACAAACTTTACAAGGTCCATCATGAGCGGGATTAAGGTTTGGAACATGTAGTCTTTGTTGGGAGATGCCTTTTCCTTTTTCCTTCTGAGAGAGCAAAATGAAGTGCCCTGAGGGCAGGAGGATTCTGCACATTACTCTAGCCACTTTCTCCTGCCAACTTCACTGTCAGGTACATCAGCACAGTGAGGAAAATCCAGAACAACATGATCTCAAGGCCGTCTTGGGCATACTCTGGTAGATTCTGCCAAATTAAAAAGTGCCCTCTGCACAAAACCTTCCCCTGGAGTTCTTCGGCTTTCTCTCTCAGAGAAGTAAAAATTAAGGCAGAAACAAAGGTAATACCCATGGATAAATAAGCACAGGAACCATTTGAGGGACCACATGGTGAGTTGAGAGGAAAAGGCCCTGGTGCTCTGGTCTGCCCAGGCACTTGGAGACTGAGGACCAGCCAGGGCTGAGCCCTTGCTGATGTCACAGAGGGCCCCACCCCAGCCAGAACCTATGTGGCCATGGTGACGACTTCAGAACACAGGATAAGGAGGCTTGCAGAGGTCAACTGGGAGTAGGGCTTAAAAAGAAATGGCAACATTTCCAGCGGGCAACTGAAAAAGAGGCGGGGAATGACAGAATGCTATCTCCTTGCCTGTGTATTCTTTCTGAACCTGGTGCTCTACTGGGAGGGTGAGTTCATCTTCTATCTTTATTTTTCCATTTGTTAAATCCAGACACTGGGTGAGCAGAGCAGATTCATGGGCATGTGGCCCTGTGGAGCAGAGGGCCAAGTGGGAAAGAAAGATAGTAAATAAGAGGCCACACACTAGGAGCCACTGATGTGTTTTTTGTGGCCTACAGTGTTCCTAAAAATGACTGTGCTAAATTGTTAAGTTGTGTCTGGCTTTATGAGATCCCATGGACTATGCCCACCAGGCTCCTCTGTCCCTGGGATTTCCCAGGTAAGAATACTAGAGTTGGTTGCCATTCCCTTCTCTCCAGGCATAGAGGATGTTTTAGGGCAGTGGAACTATTCTGTATGATGTTATGATAAATACATGACACTGCACATTTGTCAAAACCTGTAGAATCTTACAGCACCAAAAGTGAATCAATGTATGTATATTAAAAAAAACATTTTGACATAAAGAATGGAATACAGAAT
The DNA here is from genome assembly GCA_006408675.1 of Madoqua kirkii. Classification (NCBI taxonomy): domain Eukaryota; kingdom Metazoa; phylum Chordata; class Mammalia; order Artiodactyla; family Bovidae; genus Madoqua; species Madoqua kirkii. The sequence continues at coordinate 5,392 of SJYC01046324.1, forward strand.
TTGACTAAACAATCTGATTATATTGCAGATGTATACAACCACCTCACAAAGATCTCCTGACTTAAGTAACTTTGAAAATGAACTGGAGTTTGCAAGACTGAAAGCTAAGATAAAAGCACTTGATCTAGTTGTTAGTGTTCTCTCCCATAGGATTACAAATTAACAATCTTGATACTGTTACACATGCATACTTGAATTAACAGTTAAATAGATGGCACATGAGCATACATACATATGTTTCTTTGTTCTGTTAGCCGAAAGGGTCAAAGAGAATGATACTCCCCAAATATGAAAGAAACAATGATGTAGAAATGAGCACAGATCTTAGTTCCTAATACTATTTTCCAAGAAAAGAAACCAGGCTTCTTGGAGAAATTACTGATTGTAGGGCTCAGAGAAGAAGTATAGAAGAGGAGTCCAGGAGTTCTTATTGTATCAGAAAAGAAGTGCTAAAAAAAATGCCCTGGAATAATGGGGTTATGTCAAAGAAGACAGGAATGAGCTTCTAATGACCAAAACCAGAACAGTATGAACAACATAATTAATTAAGTCATCCTTTGAGATTATGCCCCAAAGTGTAAAGCAACTATTCATACAAGCAATTCAGGGAGATCTACAAGACAGGCATCCATGACAGGGGAGCATGGTGCTGTAGTGGGCCAGTTGAGAGGATGGGGTGAAGAGGATATCCATGCAGACAGAGTATCCTAGTATGGGGGATCAGAACTCAAATAGGGTGAAACGATAAGATCCACAAGAACAGGGAAGGGAGGTGTGTAGTATGAAATGTGAGAACTTGAGCAGGGAAAACAGGATATCTGTGCTAGGACGTTTCACGGGCATTCAGTGCCAAAGTGGAATTAAGAGGCCTTCACAGAGCAGAGGAGCTTGCCACAAGAGTCAGTTAGTCCAGAAGATATTAAATAGGAGGCTGGCCAGGCATGCAGAGTAAAATTCTAAGTCCAGAGAAGAGAAAATCCATATGGAGGAGGCAGATTTGTGTATGTAGGAAGTCAGAGCCCAAGCAAAAGGAGAAAGGCATGGAAGTGGGGCAGCCCTGTGTGGGCAGTTAGACGCTGAGTGGAACAAGGGTTATGTGGGGGTGACCCAGTGCAGAGTATCAACGCCCAAGCAGGGTAAAGGGGGTATATCTATAAAAGAGTTGCCTGGAGTGGGTGCCAGAGTCTGAATATGTTGAGAAAGGCATTCACATGGGTTGGGGACAATCTAGCATTTTGTGATATCTGGTTAAGAGCAATATAGAGAGGATACACACATACACAGGCATGCATACACACATGTACATTTTCCAGACTCTGTCAAATGAGAGGAACTGGGAAATAATGAGTACATACAAGTCTCATATATTGGATTCTAAACTCCATTTTCCACTAAAAAATATTGGGACTTCCTGCAGAAACTGTTCATTCCATGAATCAGGGAAAGTGCAAGGCATGCATAGAATATCTTGTACCAAAAGGATCGATTGTTCAAAGAATGATGGGGAGATGTCTGTCAAAAGGACAAAGAGCCCAGTTTAAGGAGGTTCCCACTATCTGAGGCTGGGACAATATGAATATCAAAATAAATAATGATTGTGACAAGTCAGGATACCTTTAGTAAAATAAGAGACCATTAATCAAATAGATTTAATTAAATTAATAAATCTAAAGTTTGGTGAGGAATAAACTATTTATATATTCTAAGATAGAAAAGAAAGTTTTAATTACAACATAGGGGAGAGTAACTTGACAGTGGAGAAGCTTGACAACAACCACTTTAATCAAGTGATCCAAGGAAACATCATCAATACTGGGATACACTGAAATCATGAACCACCTGATAGAAAGAGATGATATGAACACAGTATCATTTCCAACATTTTCCTGTCAAAGATGAAAAACATGATATTCATCATGAGCAAATACTGCATGGAGCAAGGTTAAAGAGAATTCTTCAAAATAACTGGTCTCTAGTTTTAGCATTCGAGTTATACTGCCTCATAGAATGAGCTGGGAAAAGTCACTTTCCACTTCTATGGATACATTTTGAATGCATGTGTGGCCAATTGGCATGGCTTCTGGTTTAAACATAAGGTAGAATTCAGCAATGAGGCTGTCTATGTCTAGTTATGGTAGGGGGACTTTTGTGAGGTGGTTGGGCAAGATGTTTAAAAATACTATCACTTTTCTATTCAAATTTTCATTTTCTTCTTGAGTCAATTTCCATCATTTGTGTATTTCTAGAAATTTATCCATTTCAACTAAATTTTCTAATTAGTGCCATGGTATTCCTTTACAATGATATTTATTTCTTTAAAGTTGGTAATATGTTTTCCTTTTTTACTCCTCATTTTAGTAATTTGGTCTTCTTCCTCCCTTGATCAATATAGCTAAAGTTGTGCCAATATTTTGACCTTTCTAAATAATAAAATTTTCATTTGTTGAATACCTCTGCCATTTTTCTATTCTCTATTTCCTTTATTTTGCTCTAATGTTTATTGTTTCCTGCTTATTTGTATTTGGTTTGCTACATCCCCTAACTTAGGTGTGATGTATTTTTCTTTCATTCTCCTCAAAGTAATTCAAGTCGATGTCCTTACCACAGATGCTGAAGAAGCTGAAGTTGATCAGTCATATGAAGACCTAGAAGACCGCATAGAACTAACACCAAAAACAAATGTATTCATCAGTGGGGATGGGTATTCCAAAGCAGGAAGTCGAGATACCTGGAATAACAGGCAAGTTTGCCCTGGAGAACAAAATGAAGCAGGGCAAAGGCTAACTGAATTCTGCCAAGAGAATGCACTCATCACAGCAAATACCCTTTCTGAATAACACAAAGGACAAGTTAACACATGGACATCACAAAATGGTCAATACTGAAATCAAACTGATTACATTCTTGGTAGCCAAAGATGGAGAAGCTGTATGCAGTCAGAATAAATAAGACCTGGAGCTGACTGTCTCTGTACATTAGCTTTTCATAGCAAAATTCAGGCTTAAACTAAAGAAAGCTGGGAAAGCCATTAGCGGAGCCAGGTGCAACTCAAATCCAATCCCCTATGAATATGTTAGTGGAGGTGACATTAGGTCTAGTTAACAGTGTGCCTGAAGAACTAGGGATGGAGGACTGTAATACTGTACAGGAGGCAGCGAACAAAGCCATTCTAAAGAAAATGAAAAGCAAGAAGGCAAAGGGGTTATCTCAGGAGGCTTTAAAATAGCAGAAGAAAGAAGAGAAGCAAAAACCAAGGGAGAAAGGGAAAGGTGCATCCAACTATAGGCAGTATTCCATAAGAGCACTTTAGAGACATGAACGGAGAAGACAATGGCACTCCACTCCAGTATTCTTGCCTGAAAAATCCCATGGACGGAGGAGCCTGGTAGGCTGCAGTCCATGGGGTCGCTAAGAGTCAGGCAGGACTGAGCGACTTCACTTTCACCTTTCACTTTCATGCATTGGAGAAGGAAATGGCAACCCACTCCAGTGTTCTTGCCTGGAGAATCCCAGAGACAGTGGGCCCTGTCTATGGGAACGCACAGAGTCGGACACAACTGAAGTGACTTAGCAGCAGCAGCAGCAGACATGAAGACCTTCATTAATGAACAGTGCATAAAACTAGAAGAAAACAACAGAAGGAAAAAGAATAGAGATCTCTTCATTAGAACTGGAAATATCAAACGAGCATTTTGGCCATCAGTTCAGTTCAGTTTAGTTGCTCAGTTGTGTCAGACTCTTTGTGACTCCATGAATCACAGCATGCCAGGCCTCCCTGTCCATCACCAACTCCCAGAATTCACCCAAACTTATGTCCATCGAGTCTGTGATGCCATCCAGCCATCTCATCCTCAGTCGTTCCCTTCTCCTCCTGCCCCCGATCCCTTCAAACATCAGAGTCTTTTCCAATGAGTCAACTCTTCGCATAAGGTGGCCAAAGGATTGGATTTTCAGCTTCAACATCAGTCCTTCCAATGAACACCCAGGGCTGATCTCCTTTAGGATGGACTGGTTGGATCTCCTTGCAGTCCAAGGGACTCTAAAGAGTCTTCTGCAACACCACAGTTCAAAAGCATCAATTGTTCGGCACTCAGCTTTCTTCACAGTTCAACTCTCACATCCATACATGATCACTGGAAAAACCATAGCCTTGACTAGAAGGACCTTTGTTGGCAAGGTAATATCTCTGCTTTTCAATATGCTATCTAAGTTGGTCACAATTTTCCTTCAAAGGAGGAAGCATCTTTTAATTTCGTGGCTGCAGTCACCATCTGCAATGATTTTGGAGTCCAAAAAAATAAAGTCTGACACTGATTCCACTGTTTCCCCATCTGTTTCCCATGAAGTGATGGGACCAGATGCCATGATCTTCGTTTTCTGAATGTTGAGCTTTAGGCCAACTTTTTCACTCTCCTCTTTCACTTTCATCAAGAGGTTTTTTAGTTCCTCTTCATTTTCTGCCATAAGGGTGGTATCATCTGCATATCTGAGGTTATTGATATTTCTCCCGGCAATCTTGATTCCAGCTTGTGCTTCTTCCAGCCCACTGTTACTCATGATGTACTCTGCATAAAAGTTAAATAAGCAAGGTGACAGTATACAGCCTTGACATACTCCTTTTCCTATTTGGAATCAGTCTGTTGTTCCATGTCCAGTTCTAACTGTTCTAACTGTTGCTTCCTGACCTGCATATAGGTTTCTCAAGACGCAGGTCGGTGGTCTGGTATTCCCATCTCTTTCAGAATTTTCCACAGTTTATTGTGATCCACACAGTCAAAGGGTTTAGATGAGCACAATAAAGGACAGCAACGGGAGAGACCTAACAGATGCTGAAATGATCAAGAAGAGATGGAAAGAATACACAGAAGAACTATATGAAAAAGATCCTAATGAACCTGATTATTCTGATGGTTTGGTCAGTCGCCCAGAGCCAGACATTCTGTAGTATGAAGTTAGGAAGACCTTAGGAAGCACTATTGTTAATAAAGCTAGAGGATGTGATGGAATTCCAGTAGAACTATGCAGTTCCCCAAAGGATTATGCCATCATGTTGCTGCATTCAATGTGTCAGCAAATCTGGAAGACCTAGCAGTGTCCATGGGACTGCAAAAGGTCAATCCTCATCCCAATTCCCAAGAAGGGTAGTAATGAAGAATGTGCTAACCATCTGACAATTTAAAAACTTGAATAATGAGCATATAGTTTATCAAAACCATATGAAGAAGACATACAATAAAGTCAAGTTTCTGATAACATACATATATGCTTGTAAGTAAAACTTCAGGGTAAGTAAACAAGTTCATCTGCAACTGGTACTAATACAGATTTGGTTAACATCTAGTAAGTATATAAGAAAATTAAAATAGACAATATAAGGCACATTGCCTGACATCTCCTTACTTCCAGTTTTGAGCTGTGTGATCTTATGCGAGTTGCCTGACATCTCTGTGCTTCCACTTCTGAGCTTTTTGATCTTAGATAAGTTTGCTAACTTCTCTGTGCTTCCACTTCTGTGCTCTATGACCTTACACAAGTTGCTTGACAACTTCTTCCCCTTCTTAGCTCTGTGAACTTAGGCAAGTTACCTCACCTCTCTTTGTTTCCATATCTGTGTTGTGTTCAGTTAAATGCAGTATCTCTTTGTGACCACATGGACTGCAACACACCTGGCTTCCCTGTCCATCACCAACTCAAACTCCTGTCAGTGATGCCATCCAACCTACTCATCCTCTGTCATCACCTTGGTCTCCTGCCTTCAATATTTTCCAGCAAGTGGGTCTTTACCAATAAGTCAGTTCTTCACATCACGTGTCCAAAGTAAGGGAACTCAGCTTCAGTATCAGTCCATTCAATGAATATTCAGGGTTTATTTCCTTTACGATATACTGGTTTGATCTCCTTGCAGTCCAAGCAACTCTCAAGTCTTCTCTAACAACACAGTTCAGAATCATCAATTCTTTTGCGATCAGCTTTCTTTTAGATCTGACTCTCACATCCACCCATGACTACTAGAGAAACACCATAGCTTTGATTTGACCTTTGTCAGCAAAGTAGTGTCTCTACTTTTTCACATGTTGTCCTGGTTTGTCATAGCTTTTCTTCCAAGGAGCAACCGTCTTTTAATTTCCTAGCTGCAGTCGCCATCTGCAGTCATTTTGGAACCCAAGAAAATAAAGTCTGTCACTCTTTCCATTATTTCTCCGTTTGTTATGAAGTGATTAAACTGGATGCCACTGTGTTCGCATTTTGAATGTTGAGTTTTAAGCCAGCTTTTTTACTCTCCTCTTTCACATTTGTCAAGAGGCTCTTTAGTTCCTCTTCACTTGCTGCCATAAGGGTGGTGTCATCTTCATATCTGAGGTTATTGATATTTCTCCTGGCAATCTTGATACCACCTTGTGCTTCATCAACCTGGTGTTTCACATGCAGAAATCTGCATATAAGTTAAATGAGCAGGGTAATCATATACAGCTTGTGGTACTCCTTTACAATTTGGAACCAGTCTGTAGTTCTATGTCTGCTTTTAACTGTTGCTTCTTGACAAGCATGCAGATTTCTCAGGAGGCAAGTAAGGTAGTCTGGTATTCCCATCTCTTTAAGAAAGTTCCACGGTTTGTAGTGATCCACACAGTCAAAGGCTTTGGTGTAGTCAATAAAGCAGAAGTAGGTGTTTTTTTGGAACTCTTTTGCTTTTTCTATGATCCAATGGATGTTGGCAATTTGATCTCTGGTTCGTCTACCTTTGATAAATCCAGATTGGACATCTGGAAGTACTCTGACATACTGATGCAGCCTAGCTTGGAGAATTTTGAGCATTCCTTTCCTAGTGTGTGAGATGAGTGCCTTTGTGCAGTAGTTTGAACATTCTTTGGCATTGCCTTTCTTTGGGATTGCAGTGAAAACTGACCTTTTCCAGTCCTGTGGCCACTGCTGAGTTTTCAAAATTTGCTGGCACTTTCAAAAGTGCAGCACTTTCACAGCAACATCCTTTAGGATTTGAAATAGCTCAGCTGGAATCCCATCAGCTCCACTAGCTTTGTTCACAGTGATGCTTCCTCAGGCCCACGTGACTTTGTATTCCAGGGTGTCTGGCTCTAGGTGAGTGATCACACCATCATGATTACCTGGGTCATTAAGATCTTTTCTGTATAGTTCTTCTGTGTATTCTTGACACCTCTTCTTAATATCTTCTGCTTCTGTTAGGTCCATACCATTTGTATTCTTTATTGTGCTCACCTTTACATGAAAATTTCCCTTGGTATCACTAATTTTCTTGAAGAGATCTCGAGTCTTTCCAAGTCTACTGTTATCCTCTATTTCTTTGACTTGATCTCTGAGGAGGCTTTCTTATCTCTTCTTGCTATTCTCTGGGACTCTGCATTCAGATGGGTATATCTTTCCTTTTCTCCTTTGCCTTTCACTTGTATTCATTTCTCACTTATTGTAAGCCCTCCTCAGACAAACATTTTGGCTTTTTATGTTTCTTTTTCTTGGGGATGGTCTTGATCACTGCCTCTTAGGTAATGTCAGGAACCTCCATTCATAGTTCTTCAGGCACTCTGCCTATCAGATATGATCCCTTGAATCTATCTGTCACTTCCACTGTTAAATCGTAAGGGATTTGATGTAGGTCATACTTGAATCATCTAATGGTTTTCCCTACTTTCTTCAGTTTAAGTCTGAATTTGGTAATTAGGAGTTCATGATCTGAGCCAGGCTCAGCTCTTGGTCTTCTTTCTGCTGACTGTACAGCTTCTCCATATTTAGCTGCAGGGAACGTATTCAATCTGATTTCAGTATTGACAATCTGATTATGTCCATGTCCAATGTCATTTCTGGTGTTGTTGGAATAGTTTGTTTGCTATGACCAGTGTATTCTCATGTCAAAACTCTATTAGCTTTTACTCTGCTTTTCATATTGTACTCAAAGGCCAAACATGCCTGTTATGGCAGGTATCTCTTGACTTCCTGCTTTTGCATTCCAGTCCCCTATAATGAAAAGGACATCTTTTTAGGTGTTAGTTCAAGAAGCTCTTGTAGGTCATTATAGAACCATTCAACTTCAGCTTCTTCAGCATTAGTGGTTGGGGCGTAGACTTGGATTACTGCAATATTGAAGGGTTTCCCTTGGAAATGAACAGAAATTGTTTTGTTATTTTTGAGATTGTACCCATACCATCGGAGGCAAGTAGCCTAACCTATCTGTGCTTCCGTATATCAGCTGTGTGAACTTAGGCAGGTTGCCTAAACTCTCTGTGCTTTTGCATGTGAGCTGTGTGATCTTAAGTAATTTTGCTAACTTCTCTGCTTCCTCTTCTGAAATGTGTGAACTTAAGTAAGTTGCCTGATCTCTCTGTTCTTCCAATTCTGAACTGTGCTCTTTGTCAAGTTGCCTGACCTCTCTGTGCTTCCACTTATGAGCTATGTGATCTTATATAATTTGCCTGACCTTTCCATGCTTCCACTTCTGAGGTGTATGATCTTAGTCAAGTTGCCTGACATCTCATTACTTCCACTTATGAGCTGTGTGATCTTAGGGACGTTGCCTGACCTCTCTGTGCTTTACTTATGACCTGTGTGGTCTAAGGCAAGTTACCTAACCTCTCTGTGCTTCCATTTCTGAGCTGTATCACCTTAGCTAGTTTCCTTCTCTCTGTGTGCTTCCCCATCTCAGCTGTGAGATCTTAGCAAGTTTGCTAACCTCCCTGTGCTTCCAGTTCCAGGCTGCTTGATCTTAGGGAAGTTGCCTAAAGTCTCTGTGCTTCCACCTTTGAGGTGTGTGGTCTTAGGACAGTAGCCTAACCTCTCTGTGCTTCCATAGCTAATCTGTGTGACCCCAGGCAAGATACATAACCTTTCAGTTGTTCCCCTTAAGAGCTGTGTACTATTATTCAAGTTGCCTGTCCTCTCTGTACTTCTAGGTCTGAGCTGTTTGATCTCAGGCTGTTGCCAGAATCTCTGTGCTTCCACTACTGAACTCTGTGACCTTAGGTAAGTTGCCTAATCTCTCTGTGCTTCCACAGCTGAGCTGTGTGACCTAGGGAAGTTGCCTTACATCTCTGTGCTTCTATATGTGAGCTCTGTGACATGAGGCACATTGCCTAACCTCCCTATGCTTACACTTCTGAGCTAGCGGTCTTGGGGAAATACCAGAACTTTTTGTGCATCCATATCCGAGCTGTGTGACCATAGAAATTTGCCTAACCACTAGGTGCTTCCACATTCAGCTGTTTGATCTTACATAAATTGGCTAATCACTTTGTGCTTCCACTTCTGAGGTGTATGATCTCAGGCAAGATGCCTGGCATCTCCTTGCATCCACATATGAACTGTGTGTTCTTAGGCAACATGGTGCTTGTCAAGGAGAGAGACAAGGATGACCTGACCTAGGGAACTCACTGTGCTGATGGAGAGAAGGAACAGGATCTTACTTAGACTTCGGAGGCAGAGAGGTGATGATGATTGAGAGTGTGGTGAGAGAGAGGCAGAAGGCAAGGATGGCTTTAAGCGTCTCTGGCCTAAGCAGCTGGGGAGAAGGCTGCCTTGCCCCGAGTCAGGCAACAGTAAAGGAGGTGCGGCTGTGTAGGGAGTGGTGCGGATGGGTGCAGTTTGGACACGTTGAATATTCCTTGCCTGTGGGACTCAGTCTGCTTCCTAAGGCCCACTTGACTTCACATTCCAGGATGTTTGGCTCTAGGTGAGTGGTCACACCATCGTCATTATCTGGGTCATAAAGATCTTTTTTGTATAGTTCTTCTGTGTATTCTTGCCACTTCTTAATATCTTCTGGTTCTGTTAGGTCACTACCATTTCTGTGCTTTACTGAGCCTGTCTTGCATGAAGTGTTCCCTTGGTATCACTAATTTTCTTGAAGAGATCTCTGCTGCTACTGCTGCTGCTAAGTCACTTCAGTTATGTCCGACTCTAGGTAACCCCATAGACGGCAGCCCACCAGGCTCCCCCGTCCCTGGGATACTCCAGGCAAGAACACTGGAATGGGTTGCCATTTCCTTCTCCAATTCATGAAAGTGAGAAGTGAAAGTGAAGTTGCTCAGTCGTGTCTGACTCTTTGCCACTCCATGGACTGCAGCCTATCAGGCTCCTCCAGCCATGGGATTTTCCAGGCAAGAGTACTGGAGTGGGTTGCCATTGCCTTCTCTGGAAGAGATCTCTAGTTTTTCCCAATCTATTATTTTCCTCTATTTCTTTGCAGTGATCATTGAGGGAGACTTCTTATCTCTCCTTCCTATTCTTTGGAATTCTGCATTCAAATGTGTACATCTTTCCTTTTCTTCTTTGTTTTTTGCTTCTCTTCTTTTCACAGCTATTTGTAAGGCCTCCTTAGAAGGCCATTTTGCTTTTTTGGAATTTTTTATTGGGGATGGTCTTGATCCCTGTCTCCTGTACAATGTCACGAACCTCCTTCCATAGTTCATCAGGCACTCTGTCTATCAGATTTAGTCCCTTAAATCTATTTCTCACATCCTCTGTGTAATCATAAGAGATTTGATTTAGGTCATACCTGAATGGTCTAGTGGTTTTCCCTACTTTCTTCATTTTAAGTCTGAATGTGGCAATAAGGAGTTCATGATCTCAGCCACAGTCAGCTCCCGGTCTTGTTTTTGCTGACTGTATAGAGCTTCTCCATCTTTGGCAGCAAAGAATATAATCAATCTGATTTCGGTGTTGACCATCTGGTGATGTCCATGTGTAGAGTCTTCTCTTGTGTTGTTGGAAGAGGGTGTTTGCTATGACCAGTGAGTTCTCTTGGCAAAACTCTATGAACCTTTGCCCTGCTTCATTCTGTACTCCAAGGCCAAATGTGCCTGTTACTCCAGATGTTTCTTGACTTCCTACTTTTGCATTCCAGATCCCTATAGTGAAAAGGATATCTTTTGGGGGTGTTAATTCTAAAAGGTCTTATAGGTCTACATAGAATCGTTCAACTTCAGTTTCTTCAGCATTACTGGTCAAGGGTATTGAAATTAGAGCAGGCATTCTTTCCTAAGTGTGTGAGTCAGACCCTGATGTGACATAGGAATAAGTACATACTTTTAATAGGTTCATTGAGCCCTGCATTCTGGAGCAATGCTTTTGAAAACATTTATCTCATGAATGGACAAAAGGCAGTGTATAGTAATTTTAAAAAGTAAGTATCTGGTTGTCTGGTTTTCTGAAGTACAGCTGATCCTGGACAGTTGACCTCTGCTGAGGTCAGAAATTTGGATATATGATTCATTAGGGGTCTCCATTTGTATTTCAATTGTTGTTGATTAGTCCCTAGGTCGTGTCCCACTCTTTTGCAACCCCATGGACTGTACCTACCAGGCTTCTCTGTCCGTGAGATTTCCCAGCCAGAATATTGGAGTGGGTTGTCATTTCCTTTTCCAGGGGATCTTCGTGACCCAGGGATCAAACCCCAGTCTCCTGCATTAGCAGGTACATTCTTTACCATTGAGCCACCAGGGAAGCCTTTGTGTTTCCAATACAACTGCCTTATATTTGACATACCTCTTTTGGGTGTATTACATATGTCTGTGTGCCTGTGTGTTAGACTTGCTTTGCTTGTTTGTTTTGTCAAAAACAGAAAAGTGAAGTGGCTTTGCTTGCTTTAGTCCCTCAGGGAACCAGCAACTGAGAAAATGTATAAAAAAAGAAAGAATTTCCTTAACTTAATGGAAAGAATTTCCACAACTCCCTATGGAAGGGGTTTAGTCTCCTGCCTAGAACATATTGACATTCAATGAACTCTTTCGTGAGTGGTCATTTTAGGAAAGCAGTAGTTCTACTGTTCTCACCTGCATATTGGCTACATTTAAAATTATGCTTGAGATTGCGTAAAATATTTAAGTAAAACTACAGATCTCAGGGATCCATTGTCTTTACCCTGCATATTGGTGCAGTACAAACCCAGTGTAAACCATCAGTTTCGGTGGGGCCAATGTGCCCTGTGAGGAAATTTTGTTAATACAGTAGAGAGACTAGATATGCTAACAGGAAATCTATACTGTGTTCTGCAGATTATTTATCTAATAAAGGGGGATGTAGAGCCAAGGGAGTGCATAAGGTGGTGATTGTGAGTTAAAATAGGTGGCAACATTAAGAGAGCAAGAGAGAGAGGTGTAATGAATAGTGTAGATGTAATGAATTTTAACAGACATAGATGAAAAATGGTCAGGACCACTACCAAGCAGTGTGACCTTGAGTAAGATGCTCACCCTCTCTGATCCTCGGTTCCCTTGTCTGAAATAAGGACAATGATAGTATATGTTTTCCCACCCACAGGCGAATCCCATTCCTCACCATCTGATCCCAGGCTCTGCTGGCTCCCGAGGCCAAGGTTCTCATCACACTTGTTGCACCATTGACTTCAGTCTGGCTCCCTGCCCGCTGTGAGCTCCTTGAGGACCTTTTCCCACATGAAACGTTCCTGTGGGCATGAAGTCTGGAATGCATCGGTCTGGGAGTCTGGTGCCCCACAGGTGCTCAGAACACATTTACCATCTTATGAGTGATGATAAGGTGAGGTACACAGAGCAATGCAGCTGTTGTTATGCTGTCGATTTGTTTGTTGCAAACAACATATAGGAAATGAGCAGCTAGAGCAAACCGATTGGCTCAGTTTTCTGTTGGCCCAGGGCTGTTTGTGTCTTTTATCCCCATATTAGCCAGAACCTTATTGTAACAGAGTAACACCCACCTTTCCCCTTCCTAGTATGCAACCATTGTAGCAGCCATTTCTCAATTGAATTGTCAGTGAGCGAACCCTGAAAATCATTGGCACAAGGTTTTGTTCCTTTGAATGGGTGAGGGGCATCCTGTCTTCTATCCCCAGTCTGACAAGAGTGTCTAGTGTCCATCTCTTCCCACTTGGTTTGCCCTTTATTCTGTTTTGGACAATCCTTTGCCTCCTGAGACTGAGCTGTCTCCTAGGTTCTGGCTGCTTGTAGCACTGTGTTGAGGGCATTGATGACCAGGTGGGCGCTGGGGGCATCCTTGTTGGTTGAATACAGCTCCGAGAGCCGGGCTACTTTACTTCACAGGTGCCAAGTGTAGCTTCCACTCAGGCTGCCGTCAGCAGGATGGACAATTTGAACCCACTGATCAGTGTCCCTGGGCAAGTCCACAGGAGCTCTGTCACTCTCCTCTCCTCATCTTCCCCTTGCTGCCATAGCTGCTTGCACGCCTTACCCTCCCCTGTGCCCTCTTTGTGCTCCCACTGCTCTCCATGGGCATGTACTCTGTGCCTGAGCCTGAGCTGCCTCCTAACTTCATGTTGTGTGATTGTCAGTTACCTTTCTGATTAGGCCACTTTGAGGAGTTTTCTCTTCACTCGCAGCCCAAGGTCGATGCCCAAATACAGTAAGCATCGTGGGTCTCCTTTTATTCTTCTTCCTTTGTTTTTTCCTTTTTTTTCCTTTTATGAGGAAACAATATGGTGTTGTGGGTAAGGACACTACCTCTCATTCAGACAACCTTGCTTTCAACACAGTTCTGCCACTTGTTATCATATCATCTTGAGAAATTGAATTGGCCGCTGTGCCAACTATCTCACTTGAAAATGAGTGAATTATTCTTAATGATGACATGAACTGAGCGGGTTGTAATTGTGAGTATGGAATGAGGTTCCTAGAAATGTGCTGGCTTGTTCCCTGTCATAGCAACTACTGAGCTGCCATGGGGCAGGTTGCAGGTCAAGCATCAGCAGACACTTCAAGGTCACATTAGGCATCCGTGTCCAGTCCTAGAGGCTGCTTCTTTCTCAGCCACAGTCCTCAAGCTTTTCCCTCACAGCTGGACGAACCCTCACCAGGAGGCTGGCTTTTCTGTTACACGCTCCCACCTGGAGACCACCAGCCTTCATCTTCTACTCCGTGCCTGATTCAGTTGGTGGCAGTTTTGTCCTCAGATGGATTGGGGCTGCATCTATTGCAAGGGGATGCCCAGGACTGATAACAAGGGTGTGATGATTCCCTGTTCCCCCATGGCACTGAAAGTCTCTGGGGCCTGTGCCCAAACTCCTCTCCCCTTGTCATCTTCCTCCATCTCACAGTTCACAGTTAACATTCAAGCTGTGTTCCAATGCAGCCCCTACAGGCCCAGTCACACTCCTTCAGGCTCAAATCCCTTATCTATAAAATGGCAATAACTCTACCTGTTGTTGAGGTTTCTTGGGAGACCTACTGGAGATAGCAGATGTAAAATACCTAGCACCCACGACCTGGCAGGGGGAAGGCACTAAATAAATGGCTGTGCCCTCTATCAGCTTCTTTAATGCACAGCAGCTGGTGTGGGATACTACAGTGACTCAGTCAGTGTCTTTGGATTGGACTGAGTAAGATGTGACATATTGGCAGTGTATCTGTCAGGCTTCTACAGAGAAACACAACCAATAGAGAGAGACTTATTTTAGGGAATTGGATCATGGGTTCATTGGTGCTGGCAGCTCTGGTATCTTTAGGGCAAGTCAGCTGGCTAGAAATCCAGGTTGTGGTCCAGAGTCCAAATCTGCAGAGCAGGCCAGCAACTTTGAGTCTCATGCAGGGTTTCTCAGGCTGTACACTTGAGGCTAAATTGTATCAATCTCAGGAAGCCTCAGTCCCTGCTCTTAAGGTTTTTCAACTGATTGGATGAACAGGCTGTCTCAGCCCTGCCCCCACCCCCTCATTATGCAGGCTAATCCACTTACATTAAAATCTAATTATTACAGTGTAATTCACAGATCCAAGTAAGATCATAGCCCACCATCTAGTGGCTAACATCTGAACAACGGGCCACCAGAGCTAAGCCAAGATGTTTTTTACTTTATTCATCACTGTGGGGAAGCAGTACACTGAAAGACATCACCTTCCAAACAATCTCTGGCCAGTAGGCTGGCTGTTTACCTTTACTCATCTCAAGTCAAATCTGTTCTCTGGCCTCAGAAGCCACATGAGATAACGAAGGAAACCTGAGGCAGTGGTGATTGAAGCAGAGATCTGTTGTGAGATCTTGATTCACATGGGCCGAGTGACTGCAGAGAATGAAATGGGGTGGGATGATGAAGGAAATGAGATGATGAATTTATTACCCCAGCCACCTCCCTGCCCCCAGGCAGCTGACTTCAATAGGGCTGGCTGGTGTTAACGTCTTGTGTATAGGTTTACTAGGAACAACATCATGTGTGTTTTATGAGAAACTTGGGGGGCATATCAGATAGCATGGCCAAATATTCATTTCTCAGAGTGGATGGAGGGAGAAGAGAGAGAAGAGAATGGTCATTTGTGAGTCAGTTTCTAAAATCTCAGTGTTTCTTCACAAGGTGTGTGTGTGTGTGTGTGTGTGTGTGTGTGTGTGTGTGTGTGTG
>SJYC01046325.1:0-13092 GCA_006408675.1 Madoqua kirkii
AATATTCTTATATGAAATATGGAATTCTCTACCTATCATATTTGAAATAGAGTCATCCACTTTCTACATAAATATGAAATATCTGTGTATCACATATGAACATCTCTGCTCAAATTTTCCTAGAGAAAGTATTGAACATTATGTGTATCACATAGGAAAACCTTGGTGCCAATTTCCCCACATGCCTTTTGGAATTCTGTATATTTCAGATATGAAAATCACTGTCACATTTTTACTCTATTAAAAATAGAACTCTCTGTATGTTACATATGATAACCTCAATGCTAATTTTACTACATGAAATATTAAATTTTTATTTTACTTTATTAAAATCTGTATGCAGAGTTTTTTACATGAAATATGGAATTCTCTGTACTTCCTATATGAAAAACTGGGTGGTGATTTTCTTACATTAAATCTGGGATACTCTACGTTTCACACAAGAAAATCTAGGCATTGCTTTTCTTAAGATATGGAGATCCAGTATGGTATTGGTATTGCCCCTATTGCACAAGTGAAAATATCGGCACAGCTGTTTCTTCATGAAATATGGAATTCTTTGTGTTTCTCATACATATATCAACAACGATTTTCTGCCACAAAATATGGAATTCCTTATATTTCCTATATCAAAATCTACATGCTTATGCTCCTTCATGGAAGTTGGACTTTAGTACAGTTCACATTTGAAGGTCAGAATGGAGATTTTCCCATAAGAAATATGGAAATCTCTATTTTGTATGAACCAGTGGTTCTTCATGTACTGCCACGTGTTCCCTGTTTGCATTTGTGTCCCTATCCCTTACAAATGTGTGCTTGTGTTGCATGTGTGTGTGGGGGTGTGTGTGCAAGGTTCTTGCCCACTGCAGACACAGAGAGGAAGGTGACAGAACATGAGATGTGGAGCAACAAGAGGAGGCATGAGGCATTCACAAACTAGGGAAGACTGGTCCATGCATCTCTGTGATGGCCCTGTCCGGGACAGGAATGAGGAACGGATGACAGGTGACAACTCTGGACAGTGACTCTGCAAATCTGCAGTTACATCAAGAGGCATAACCAAGCTCACAGTTTCTGCTGTGTTGTATGTTTGTATCAGTAAGCAGTGGTGAGGAGTTTGAGCAGTCACCCAGAGGAAATAAATCAAGTGATGTGGGGATTTAAAACAACTGTCTGTGAACCCCTCAGTCTGTGGTGCATTGGCTACCTTGTGAAAATGCTGGATGAGGCTAGGGCAGGACCTCCGATTTTGACGAGGCCAGGGTCCTTCAGCAAAAGGAAGAGGCTGGAAGGAGGAGGAATGGAATGAGAGTCGGCTGCACTGCAGATTGTTCCACACATGTGAGGAGATCTGGGAAAGTCCTGGGCTAGTGCTGCCTAGGATCAGCCTGCCAGCCAGCACACTCCCTCTCCAAGTGTGTTACATATTGGCACCATGTGAGACAAATGACATGCTAAGCTAGGCTCTCAGAGTGAACCCCCAGGCATCCTAGGAGAGACAGGTGTGACTGTGGAATCTGACGAGCACCTCCAGCTACCTGGCAGTGCAGAAAGGTGAGGAAAGTGCAGGTGTGGGGTATGTGTGTGTGCCCTACTGCCAGTGTCTGCCTGTGAGGGAGGGAACAGGGATGAAGCAAGGATGGCAGGCTGTTTGCATGCAGGGACCCTGGGACAGTGAGAGACAGGTTCTAGTTCAGAGCCTGCTGTATTTAGGTTCCAGGCATTAGTGAATAGCAGTCATGAGGAAGACACCACATTGCTAATTAAAAGATATCCTGACGTGAATTCCTTCTTTATTCCGAGTGTGCTGCTGCACCCTGAATCCCTTGCCGAAAGGACAGGCAGGTAGAAAGCACCAGTGGGAAGTTAGTGACAATGGATAGGAGCCAAGAAACAGAATGGGGTGGATTCCCAGGCACAGAAGAGCAGGCGGGGCTACAGCCCCTTGGACACCCGGCTACAAAGATCCTTTTGTCCTTAAGTGTAGCAGCATTCTTTCCCCAAAATGACCAGCAGCATGATCACACCTTGCTTTTTATGTAAGCTTTGGTTGACTGATGCGACTTGCAGTATAAGCAGCTGCTACCTGCAGAGTTTGCCAGTTTAAAACATCACTCTATACTCTTTGCAGAATGCCCAGCTATCAGGACTATACAAAGGATGGCTTTAGTTGATCCTTTGGTGCTCCCGACCCCACAGGCCTGGGGAGACAGGGTAGGCTGCAGTGTGTTCTCAACTTGGAGGCTGAACGAGAACGGCACCACTTTGAAAGGGTCTGTATAGGCTAGATGGGTAGACTTTGATGCCTCTGGCACCGGTGAGTCCTGGCCCTTAATGGAGAGCTGTCCTTAGCGTCTCACTGACAGGCATTCAAGCATGTTTCACTGAGTCCCCTCATGCCAGCTAGAGCATGCCCCATTTTCCCCTGTCCAAAGTGTGGCCAAGCCACCATAGTCCTTTGCAGTGTTCATGTCCACCACGTGAGGGAGAGAGGGATGCCTGTCTCCTTCTGTGGTTCAACAGAGATTGCCTGTGTTTGTCTCTCATTTGCATTCCCCAGCTGTGTGAACTGACAAAGTCAGATCTCCAGTGGGTGCAACTCACACAGGAGAGCTTTGGCTTCATGCCTAGGTTAAGCATCTTTTGAGCACTGGTGTCCAGACAGTGGCAGAGGGCAACAGCACCAGTCAGAGAGGCAGAGACACACAGACACAATCCCCTAAAACACACAAAGATGGACAGAGAAACAGTGCGTGCCAGAAGCAGAGACAGAGACACAGAGAGAGCTCTGTACCCTGTGGCTCTGGTGCCCCTGAGCAAAGGAGCTCAACTGTATCAAACTGGGTTTGTACCCACTCTCCTATCATCCAGACCACACTGGACACTCTGCTCAATGGAAGAAACTATCCAGCCACATTGCCCCCCTGCCTTTCATTGGACACTTTGGGGGAGTGCCCAGAGGTTAAATGTCCTATGGGACACAGGAGTGTCTTTTTTGGATATGGAAATGGGAATTCACGGTTTGAATTTCTGGAGGCCAAGGAAATGGCAGCTTCCACCTGGGTTTTGCCAGATGGTAGACAGGCAATGTGCCTGGAGGCAGGCACTCCAGGAAGCAGAGGTATCACGTGGCTCACTGGAGCCCCCAGAAGCCAGGGGAAGGGGGTGGGGATGGGACCAAGGTGATTCCCTTGGTGCTAGGGGCCTGTCCGTGGAGCGTGATGCCCACTACCCTCTGCCAATGGCTGAGATTGGGCCCAGCAGCCTGGGAGTGGTTCACAGCTCCAGCAGCCTAGGGGCCTGATAGCCTGGGTAATCTGTCCTGCCTGCGCACCTTGCTCCAGGTGGTTCCCCACAGCATTCTTCAGTCTCAGGGCACCCCCAGAAGGAGGAGCTGTGGCCACTGGGTGACGGCAGCATTTGCATAGGCTGTGCAGGCCACCTGCTGTGTTGTCATGTCCAACCCCTTCACAGCTGCTCCAGCTTGAGCCACAGCCAGGGCCACATCCTGAGTGAGATGCTGCCAGAGGATGGTGGGAGCACCCCGGGACTCTGGATCTTCCTAGCTGTGAAGCCAAGTCTTCAGGGGATGGAGGCCCTGGAGCTTGCCCTCACGGTGGGGGTATTGGGGATGTTGCAGGGACCAGGTGGTGCACAAGGCAAGGAGGTGGCTCTCTTCAGTGCGGAGGTGAAGAAAGGAAGGTGAGGCCCTGGAAGAGGGAGAGGTGGCAGGGATTGGGCGAGACGTCAGGCTGCTGGTGGAAAAAGACCTGTCTCTTATACACATCTAGATGTGTATAAGAGACAGGAAGAAGGCAGGGAGGCCAGACTGGCTGAGAGGTGGGTGGGAGAACAGTTGCCTCCACCCTGGAAGCTGTCTCCAGGACCGAGAGAATTCTGTCCCTTCCCAAAGCATCTCAGAGTGGTGCCTCCCTGTCTGTCTGTCTAACTCTTAGCAAAGTGTATTCCCTGTGTGGAGTGGGGAAGAAAGGAGACAAGAGGCAACCTGGGTGCCCCTCTAGTGAGGGTCACTTACCGCTGACCCTGACCTTTCCCATCTCTTGAGGTTGGGACCCAGCCCAGCCCAAAAGCACAATTCTGAAAGCATGACAGGGAAGGCGTCACAGGCCCAGGGGAAAGGAGGAAGCCAGGCTTTGGCCTCCAGCAACAGAGCCACAGCCTGTGAGGGTCAGTGTGGGGGTTTCAGCCAGACCGAATCTAGAATCCAGCCACTGAAGCGCAGCTCCCCCAAACCACCCTGGTCCCGGGGAAGAGTGAGCATGCAGGCCCAGCACCAGGAGGGTATTCGTCCCTGCCCCCAAAGCCGGAGAAGAGGCAAGAACGTGCAAGGCCAGGAGCCCTGAGTGATCTACCGGCCCATGCTGGAGGGGCTGCTAGTCACTGGTGGCCCTTCAGGCAGTGAGTTTAGCTCTGGAATATGAAAGACCACAAGGCCTATGTTTGTATCAGGTGGAACAACCATCATAGGAGGAAGAGTTACCCGGCTCAGAGACACATCATCCACCAAGGCATCACAGGCTTCTGGGCCCAAGCCCTATCCTGACTGCTGTTCCTTGGAGTCAGCTGCTCAGGAGGAGAAGGACCAGGAGCAGGAATAGAGGTGGGGACAAGGGCATAGGCAAGGTGAGGGGTGGCTGAGGATCTGGGTGCTGGGGGTATGGAGGTCCAAAGATACAGCAGGAGCATAATTTGGGCATGGCCAAAACACCTGTAGGTGTCTGAGTTGTGACTTTGGGTGACACCTTTTGGCCTGCATCTGAAGAGGAGCAGTACCCAGGGGTGGGGATTCTATATCAGGAGTGACCAGAAACATTAGGCCAGAGTGGCATTCCCAGTTTGTGGATAATCCCGGGAAGTAACAGAGACAGCGGGAGTCCCACAACCCCTCTCAGTCAGTCAGAGCCCTTGTAGTTGTTCCCACTAGTGCAGTGCAGAAGCAGGAGGTTTTTCACACCTAGGGTGGAGATGGAAGGGGCTGCTGGCTGGTACGCTGGGAGTGCCAGACACTCCACGCACATCCTTGTGAAGACAGGGAGCAGGTCAGAGACTCAGGGCTTTCTTGCTAAACACACACACACACACACACATACACACACAGAAAGACACACACAGATACCCCCACACAACAGACACACTTGTCGGCAGACAAGGTGTGTCAAAGGGACTGCAGTTCCTGACATTCTAAGCAGTAACATGCCACTACTCAGCACACACCAGCCAGTCAAGAGACCAGAAGTGATCAGTAACAGACCCTCCCTTTGCAAAAGCAGACAACTTCAGATGCTAAAGACCACAGGGGACCGAGAGCCGTGAGCATGTCTAATGTTACAGCACAGGCTGGGGACATTGGTGGGGTGGGCAGGCAAGCGTGGGTGCCCAGAGCGCTTGCAGAGGCCTGTTCCAGTGTCCCTGTGAAAGGTTGTTGCTTAGCCGTGAAAGACGCTAGGATGCTTGGCCTGGGGAGGAGAGGAATTCAATCCGGGGCCAGTGACATGGCTTGTTTGCTCAGAGCTTTTGTGTAATCAAGTTTTATTAAAGTATAAAAGAGATAGAGTAAGATTCTGACATAGACATCAGAAGAGGGCAGAAAGAGTGGTCCCTGCTAGTCTTTAGCAGGAAGTTATATATCAGATAGCAGGCTGCTAATTAGACAAAGGAAATGTCTCAACACACAGAGAGTGGCACCAGGCCCCTCACCCACAACATGTGTCTTGAGATAACAATGGCACAAGGTGAATCATCCTGGGCCATAAAACAATTGACATGAATCTTGAAGAAAGGCAGGTTTCCAAGCAAATACATAGTCTTACTAACACAGATTAGGAGAAAATTTGTATGAGTAAAACATACTGGTTTATTGAGGCATTCTCCCTCCTGAGCCTGAGGTGGAACAAACATGAAGACAGACAGAATCTAGGGTACATACACAAACACAGCTTAAGAAAAACATTTCCATAAGAAAAACAGAGGTTAGCTCAAGGTTTGAGAAAAGTTAAGTTCAGGTGGAACCAGGTGTCATCATGGCAACACAGAATTTTAAAAGAAACCTCCTTTTAATTTTCTATACAGAAAAAAATCTGACACTTGTAGTTTGTTTCCTCCTGCTCCTTAAGAGAGAGATAAAAATGTCTGACACTTGCAGCCTATTTCCTCCATTGCCAGGCCCCTAGCCTCCCTGCCTCTTACCCTCTCACTTGTTCCTTCCTAGACTAGCTCTGTTGCCTGTGGATCTACCTGGCCCGGCATGTGGAATGACTGGGTCCTTGACCTGCAGCGGATTGTGAACAACCACCAAATATCCATTATGATCAGTGAACAAGATGAAGTCTTAGCTACATGATCGATTTGAAGGTCAGTGAGGGAGAATGAGGACAAGTGGGTAGGGGAGCTGGGCAGGGAAGTGGGGGATCATCTTATGTAGTGTGAGCACTTGGAGTGGAGAAGCAGAAGCTCTTGATGCCTGCCCTGCAGGCAAGCTGTGGACTCCAGAAACTTGCATGTTTCCTCTCCTACTGGTCCTGGCAGGGGCAGGAACTGAGGCATCCCTGGTCCCGCTATATGCTGCTAAGTTGCTTTTCGGAGCAAACCCTACTTCAGGAACATGGTCATCGTTAAGGAGTACTACCTTGACATCACTGGTACAACCTGCCTCCCAGGGTGGTGTGGCTGGGTGGGGAAGGGAGTGGATGCTCCTCCTGTGTGATCCTTCCCTGCCTCCCATTTCCTCCAGGGTATATGCCCTGTCATTCCACTCCAGTCCACTGGTTCTGGGTTTATAAATGGGGAGATCCAAACCGCAGGCTGGAAGCCAGCAGCTTTAAATTCCTCAACTGGTTGTTGGATCACAACAGCCCAGGATCACATAGGATTGCTGAGATGGGCTTGCTCAAAGCCTTTGCAGAATTGGCGATTTGTGCTGGAATTTTTCACTGTTCACGAAGGGTTTGGGTCCTGGTGAGCCCCATGCTGACCTTGTTCATGTTTCCAGCAGATAATCAGTGAAGACCTGTGGCTCGACCTCCTGCAGTACTTCCCAGGCAGGTAGATCCTGCCATGACAGATTACTGACAGAAACACAGGTTGTGAGGGGATCAAAGATGGGCCCTGAAGGGATGGCCATGTAGAGGCTGGGACACTCTCCTTTCCCAAATGGGGATTTTTAGGCTCATGCAGGCTGGATGTGGAGCCTGGATTTGGGTCATACTGGTAGCAAGTGACAGGCTGAGAACGGAGGCTTGGGGACTTTGTGTGTCCAAGTCTCACTTGAAGAAGCTGTGATTACAAGATGAGAGTCCTAGGTGATTCTGATAGGGACAGGGTGAATCAAGCACCTTTGTCAGAATCATCTTTCCCCAGGTTGAGCCACCCCAGGCCTCCTGCTGCTCACTGAGTTTGAGATTCCCTGGGCCCTTAAGTCCCGAGCTTCCTCCTGGAAAGCACCACCAGTTGGAATGGGTTTCTCTCCACTGTCCCTTGGCACTTTTGCGCTGACTTTGGGGTCTTCTGTGAATTTCCACATCCACTGATTGGCCTCTCACCACCACCACACAGGTAAAGTTGGAGACAACTTAAGGCTGGCTGGTGATAATACTGAACAGCTGGGGGAAGAAATGAACAGGGATCCCAAAAGGGTAGGACATGGTGCCTACTGACACCATCTCCCATATTACTGGACACAGGCATCTTCAGCTACTGAAACACCTGTGTTCCCTGTTTGTGTTTGTGTCACTGTTCCTTCCTCGTGTGTGTTTATACAGGTATGCTTATGTTGCCTGTGTCTGTGTCTTTCTGTGCGTGTGCATGTGCCTGGATCACATCAGACACAGAGAGGAAGGTGACAGAATATGAGAGTCGGAAGAACAAGAAGAGGAGGCATGAGGCATCCACAGGCTCGGGGAGCCTGGTCGGTGTATCTCTGTGGTGCCCCTGTCCAAAACAGGAACGAGGAAAGGATGGCCAGTGACATCTCCGGACAGTGGTTCCACAAATCCACAATTACATCAAGAGACATAAACAAGCTCACAGTTTCTGCTCTGTTGACCCGTTTTTGACTACCAGCCTTTTTCATGACTGATCTCCTTAACTGGAAACAGTGCTCTCCCTAATACTCTGAAATGCCCCAAGTGGTGATTGGTCTCTTAGAATCCATCTTCCAGACCCACTGCCCCACCTGGGAGATGCCTGCAGCATCTCCTCGCCCTATTCAGTACAGAGGAACGTGGATGAGTCATGAGAAAGGCTAGAAAATGGCTCCAGGCCAATGCCCCAGGGGGCCAATTAGACCTGGAGAACTGGGCTTGGGAAAACTTCTCAGAGGAAGAGACTTGCTGGCACCTCAATATAGAGGGGGGAAGAAAGCAGTTGGAGAGATATCCACAGGCCCTCTCCTCTACAAAGGGTAAAAGGTGGGGCTAAGAAGCCTGCTAACACGGCTAAGACCACTGAGGTGCTACATGATCCAGATGAAAGCCCGGCTGATTTCCACGAAAGGCTGTGTGAGGCCTTCTGGGTTTTCACCCCTTTTGATCCTGAAACCACTGAAAATCAATGGATGATAAATTCAGCCTTTGAGGGACAGGCTCAATCAGACACCTGAAAAAAAACAATTACAGATATTAGAAGGCTTTGCCGGTGAAAATGCCATAGAACTGCTTTCCCAACAAAGACTTTGTCAATCACAACCAAACAGCAAAAAGTGTATGAAGCAAAAAGTCGCACCCTTGGTAGCTGCCCTGTCAAAGTGTGCACTCCAAGCGGGACCACACGGCAAGGCAAGGGGCCCAGATCCGAAAAAGACAATTCCCTTCAGCCATGATCAGTGTGCCTATTTCAAGGAAAAGGGGCACTGGAAAAATGAGTGCCCCAGTCGCCCTGAGAAGAAAACCAAATCAGCAGGCCCACTGAACCAGTATTAACCCAAGCAACCCCACACAAATGTGATCAGGCTAGCTCAAGCAGAATCCAACTAGAGGGGATTGGACTCTATCCACCTGGGTCCCTGAGAGCACATGGTCAGAATTCAAGTAGGGGAACTCCCAAAGGATTTTATGGTGGACACTGGTGCTGAGCGTTCCGTGGTCACCCAGGACATAGTCCCCTTATTGGGAAAAGAAACTACCATCATAGGGGCACAGGTGACCAACCTACAGGCACCCAGACCTGCAGGCCATTTTGCAGTCCTCAATAGTGCTCAATGAGGGGCCAAGAGGTAAAGCACAAATTCCTTTACCTGTCTGCCTGCTCAATTCCCTTGATGGGAAGAGACCTGCTTGCTAAGACGGGGGCCCAGATTTCCTTTTCTGCTGATGGGTAACCTCTCCTAAAGCTAGCAGGCCCACCCTCCTCCTTGATTATGACTCTTGCTGTAAGGTGAGAAGAAGAATGGCGCCTATATTCCTCCCTTCCAGGAGAAGGGACCATTCCTCTGGAATCAGAAAATGAGTATCGACCAGTTTCAGCCAAGGAAAATGCTATGGGTTTGGCAAAACCCCTTGGTCCCATCCTGATTGATCTGAAACCAGGAGTTCAGCCTGTAAAACTACAACAGTATCCAATTCCCCAGTAGGCCCAGTTGGGAATCCAGGCTCATTTAGACAGACTACTCCAGCACGGTCTTCTGATGAAATGCCAGTCACCCTGGAACATCCCACTATTACCTGTGAAGAAGCCAGAGACACATGACTACCATCTAGAACTTAAAGAGCTGTAAACAAGGCAACAATTACTCTGCTCCCTGCAGTGCCTAAACCCTATACCCTACTAGGACTGATCCCTTCCACAGCTGAATGGTTTACTTGCTCGCACTTGAAAGGTGCCTTATTCTGCCTCCAGCTTGCACCTGTCAGCCAGCTACTATTTGCCGCTAAATGAGAAAACCCACACATGGGAAACAAGGAACAACTCTCTTGGACAAGGCCTCCTCAGGGTTTCAAGAACTCACCTACTCTCTTCAGCGGAGCTTTGGCCTCAGACTTTGTGCAATTTCCTGGACAGGAGTTAGACTGTGTCCTGCTAAATAGGTCACTGAGCACAATACAGGCTCAATGCCTAGAAGGAACAAAAGCCTCGTCTCTTTGTTCATGGAAGCTGGGTATCAGGTATCAAAGAAAAATGCACAAATCTGTAAAAGACAAGTCAAATATCTAGGTTTTACCATCATCTGGGGCCAGCGAATGCTAGGGAACTGAAAGGAAACAAGCAGTTTGCACCAACCCTCCCCCTACCACTCACCAGAAGGTCCACGAGCTCCTGGGAGCAGCAGGATTCTGCAGGATATGGATCCCTGGATGTTCAAACCTGACCAGAACCCTATAGGAGGCCCTGAAAGGAGAATAAAACGCTCCCTTTGAATGGGAGCCAAGAGGCGGCATTTCAAACAATTAAGGCCAAAGGCTTCGATGCCTCAGCCCCAGAACTTCCCAACGTAACCAGAGGGATCAATCTCTGGGGTCATGAAAAGTACAAAATGGCCTTGGGAGTCTTGACCCAAAAATTCAGGCCTTGGAAAGGCCAGTGGCCTACTTGTCTAAATAGATGGCCACCCTACCTCCAAGCAGCAGCAGCCACTACCTTGCTAGTGAGGGAGGCTAACAAATTAATGTTGGGGCAAACCTCAATGTTAAGGTCATATACTCAGTTGTAACCCTGATGGATAGCAGAGGCCGCCACTGGCTCACACATGTACGGATGACTCAATATCAAGGTTACTATGAGAACATCCATGGTAAAACTGCAAGTTATACGAACTCTAAAACCAAACCAAAGAAGTACAAACTTCTTTCTACCAAAAGAAGCAGGGCCCTTGGAACATGATTGCTTGGAATTACTAGATGAAGTATTTTCTAATAGACCAGACCTGACTGACAACCCACTCCACAACCCAGACCTGGTCCTATGTACTGATGGTAGCAGCTACAGGGAAAACAGAAAGAAGATGGCTGGGTATGCTGTGTGTCTGACTCTGAAGTGGAAGAAAGAGAGGCACTTTCTCAAGAATGGTCAGTGCAGAGAGTGGAGTTATAGGCGTTAATCAGGGCCCTGGAACTCAGCTGAGAGCAGCGAGTCAATACCTATACAGGCTTGCGGTATGATCGCGCTGCTCTACATGTCCAAGGAGCCTTATACAAGCAAAGAGGACGACTTACAGCAGGAGTGAAAGCGATCAAACCCCAAGTTGAAATCCTGAAACTTCTGGAAGTATTACGGGAACCAACGGAAGTGGCAGTTGTCCACAGAAAAGGTTACCAGAAGGGAAGTGACCCGGTGGCCAAAGGGAACCATCACGCTGATGCGGCCACCAAGGAGGCTGCCCAGGAGCAGCCACCAGACAAATAGCCCTGCTACCCCTGGAGATACCAGCTGCTTGCAGGTCCTCTCCAGAGGAGGAAAAATGGATAAAAATGGAAGAGGGAACCAAGGCCAAGACAGGATGGTGGCTCACACAAGACCACGAGTCTACGTTCCAGAACAACTTGCCTACAAGCTGTTGCATCAGCAACATGAACTGACCCATATGGGCAAGACTGCCTTAGAGACTTTGCTAGGCCCATACTATCTCATTGCTCACCTCCCTGCACTCTGTTCTTCTGTCTCCCAGCGATGTGTAACCTGTTTACAAAATAATGCTCACCAGGGGCATAGTAGGTTGGCAGGGACACAGCACTGTGGACTATCCCCTTTTGAGGATACGGAATCAGGTTTCACTGAAATCACCTCAAATCAAGATTTAGATACTGTGTAGTTTTTATGTGCACCTTTTCAGGCTGGGTGGAAGCCTTTCCTACCCAAACTGAAAAAGCAAGACAAGTAACCAAGGCACTCCTGAAAGACACTGTCCCCAGATATGGAATGCCTCTGACCATAGGGTCGGACAGTGGGCCGGCATTTGTAGCTCACACAGAACAACAGGTGGCAAAGACTTTGAAAACCCAGTGGAAATTGCATACTGCCTACCATCCCCAGAGCTCAGAGAAAGTGGAACACGTGAGTTGAACCCTCAAACAAACCCTAGCAAAACTATGCAAGGAGACCAGCTTATCTTGGGTAGGCATGTTGCCTGCGACCCTCTTAAAAGTGAGGAGTTTGCCCCGGGCAGGGATAGAGTTTTCACCATTTGAAATCCTGTATGGATGACCACCCTCGCTAGTCAACTTAAGGGGAGACACCAGAGAACTGGGGAACTTGGACTTCCATAGGCAGCTACAAGGTTTAGGACACACAATCTCTCAAATACATAACGGATAATTGATAGAATACCCATTTCCTTAGGCATAACAGAGCATCCCCACCAACCAGGGGACTGAGTATGGGTAAAGGACTGCACAAAAGAGCCTTAAAACCCATGTGGAAAGGGCCCTATTCTTTAAACTTAACTACCCCACTGATCTCAAGGTGCAGGAATAGATGCTTGGATCTATTACTCCAGAGTCAAACCTGCAAGGCTGACTGATAGCCAAGAGAAGTGGGAAACGACCCTTAGTCTGGAGGAACCCCTGAGCCTGACCTTGCAGTGAAGGAAACACCCACCCCCAAAGCCCCACTCTGGCCACACTGCATGGCTGAATCTTGAGGAACCAATAGGACTGACAAAGGGCAGATGTATTGGATATTAATTGGTCTGGTACTCCCCCTATTCCTCATATTTGGAAGAGGGCTTTATTCTCTCCCCTAGAGTGGACTTGTATCCAAAAACTCTCTCTCTGCTTTGCCTACTTCTTCATAGTTCTTGTTTTTTGGAGTCTTCTCCTACTGTGATCAACTTAAGTATGAAAACAGCATATTTTTCCTTATAGTTCTGTTAAGTTGTAAAATCTCCTCCTCATCTGACAGCCAGGATGTATGGAGTTTTTCTACTATGAGGGTATATGGGCCCAAGGATTCACTGACTGTACATACAAGCCAACCACATGATATTGTTCAGCTTTCCCATGCACTCAGGAAGGGAAGCATTACTGGGAGGGGGAAATTAGAGCCCACAGTGTGAATGTACTAATGTGCTATGGCACCCCAAGACAGACGGCCTGATAGGCTTGACAGACTAATTTTGGGATGTCAGATGGGGTGGGAGGGAGG
>SJYC01046327.1:0-18512 GCA_006408675.1 Madoqua kirkii
AATATAGTATTTTCTGTACTTCATATATGAAAATCTGGGTGGTGACTTCCTTACATTAAATATGGAAATCTCTATATTTCACAGATAAAAATCATGGCTTTGGTCTTCTTCAGATATGGAGAACCAATATGGTATTGGAGTTATCTCTATTTCACAAATGAAAATGTGTGTACCACTGTTTTCTCATGAAATATGGATTCTTTGTATTTCTTATATAAAAATCCAGGCTTGAACACTTTTTCATGGAAGTTGGAGTTCTGTATGTTTCACATATGAAGATGAGAATGGAGATTTTCCTATAAGAAATATGAAATCACTGTCTTTTGTATGAATCACTGGTTCTGCAGGTACTGACCCATTTGTTCCCTGTTTGTGTCCCTGTGCCTTGCACATGCATGTGTACACGTGTGTGCTTGTATCACCTGTGTTTGCATGTGTGTGCATGGGCCCAGGCCCCTGCTGACACAGAGATGAAGGTGAAAGAACATGAGATTTCTAACAATGAGTAGAGGAGGCAGGAGATGTCCAGAGACTAGGGGATACCGGTCTATGCATCTCTGCAGTGCCTATGTCCAGGACAAGAATGAGCAAAGGATGGCAAGTGACAACTCTGGGTAGTGAGTCCACAAATCTGCAGTTACCTCAGGAGACAAAGAAAGACAGGCTCACAATTTCTGCTGTGCATGTTTTTATCCAAAAGAGGGGTTGGAGGGTCTGCAGAGTCACCCAGCGTAAATCAGGTGGTGTGAGGCTCTAAAATCATTACCTGTGGACCCTTCAGTCTGAAGGGCCATTGGCACTGATTAAAACTCTTCAAGAAATGGGCATAGAAGGAACCTACCTCAACACAGTAAAGGCCACATATATTAAGCCCACAGCAAATATTATTCTCAATGGTGAAAAACTGAAAGCATGCCCCCTAAGATCAGGAACAAGACAAGTGTGTCCACTTTCACCACTATTATTCAGTCTAGTTTTGGAAGTCCTAGCTACAACAATCAGAGAAGGAAAAGAAACAAAAGGAATCCAGATCGGAAAAGAAGAAGTATAGCACTCACTGTTTGCAGGTGATGTGATGCTGTAATAGAAAACCATGATGCTATCAGAAAATTACTAGAGTTAATCAGTGAATTTAGCAAAGTTGAAGGATAAAAAAATCAATACACAGAAATCATTTGCATTCCTATATACTAACAATAAAAAATCAGAAAGAGAAATTAAGGAATCAATTCCATTCACCTCTGCAACAAAACGAATAAAACATCTAGGAATAAACTTACCTAAGGAGACAAAAGAACTGTATACAGAAAATTATAATTTGATGAAAGAAATCAAAGATGACATAAACAGATGGAGAGATATTCTAGGTTCCTGGGTAGGAAGAATCAATATTGTGAAAATGACTATACTATCAAATGCAATCTACAGATTCAGTGGGATCCCTATCAAATTACTAATGGCCTTTTTCACAGAACTAGAACAAAAATTATCACAGTTCATATGGAAACACAAAAGACTCTGAATAGACAAAGTAATCTTGAGAAAGAAGAATGTAGCTGGAGGAATAAACTTACCTGATTTCAGATTATATTACAAAGTTACAGGTATTAAGACAGCATGTTACTGGCAGAAAAACAGGAGTATAGACCAATGGAACAAGATAGAAAGGCCAGAGAAAAACCCGCACACATATGGGCATGTTATCTGTGACTAAGGAGGCAAGAATAAACAATGGGAATAAGACAGCACTTTCAATAAGTGGTGCTGGAAGAACTGGACAACTAAGTGCAAAAGAATGAAATTATAACACTTCCTAACACCATACACAAAGATAAACTCAAAATGAACTAAAGACCTAAATGTAAGACCAGAAACTATAAAACTCTTGGAAGAAAACATAGGTAGAACACTGTATGACATAAATCATAGTAAGATCCTCTACAACAAACTTCCTGGAATAAAGGAAATAAAAACAAAAATAAATAAGTGGGCACATTTAAATTTAAAAGTTTTTGCACAGCAAAGAAAACTATAAACAAGGTGAAAAGACAACCCTCAGAATGGGAGAAAATAATAGCAAAGGAAACAACTGACAGAGTATTAATTTCCAAAACATACAAACAGCTCATATAAGACAATACCAGAGAAACAAACAACCCAGTGAAAAAGTGGGCAAAAGTCCTAAACAGATATTTCTCCCAAGAAAGCATATAGATGGTTAATAAACACATGAAGAGATGCTCGCCATCACTCATTATTACAGTGTTAGTTGGTCAGTCGTGTCCAACTCTTTGCAAACCCATGGACTGTAGCCTGTCAGGTTCCTCTGTCCGTGGAATTTTCCAGGCAAGAATACTGGAGTGGGTTGCCATTTCCTTCTCCAGGGGATCTTCCTGACCCAGGGATTGAACCGGGTCACCTGCGCTGCAGGAAGACTCTACCATCTGAGGCACCAGGGAAGCTCATTATTAGAGAAATGCAAATCGAAACTACAATATGATATCACCTCACACCAGACAGAATGGGCATCATCAAAGAATCCACAAGCAACAAGTGCTGGAGAGGGTGTGGAGAAAAGGAAACCCTCCTGCACTTCTGGAATGTAAATTGTATAGCCACTATGGAAGACAGTATGCTAATTCCTTAAAAAAACTAGTAATAAAACCACCATATGACCCAGCAATCCCACTATTAGGCATATACCCTTCAAAAACCAAAGCCGAAAAAGACACAAGTACCCCAGTGTTCATTGCAGCACTATCTACAGTAGCCAAAACGTGGAAGCAAGCTAGATGTCCATTGACAGGGGAATGGATAAAGAAGCTGTGGTGCATATATACAATGGAATGCTACTCAGCCATAGATAAAAAGGAATGCATCTGAGGCAGTTCTAAGGAGGTGGATGAACCCAGAGCCTATTATACAGAGTGGAGAAAGTTAGAACGAGAAAAACTAATACCGTGTATTAATGCATATATAAGGAGTCTAGAAGGATGGTACTGATAAACCTGTTCACAGAGCAGCAATGGAGACACAGACAGAGAACAGACTTCTGCATGAGGGTAGGGAAGAAGAGGGAGTGGGTGAGATAAACGGAGAGAGTAGCATGGATGCATTTATACTAACATATGTAAATAGATAGTGCGAATTTGCTGTATGACTCAGGGAACTCAAATGGGGGCTCTGTAATAACCTAGAGGTGTGGGAATGATTGGGAAATGGGAGAGATTCAAGAGGGAAAGGGCATATGTACACCTACACCTACGGTTAACTCAGGTTGATGTGTGACAGAA
Organism: Madoqua kirkii; assembly: GCA_006408675.1. NCBI lineage: Eukaryota > Metazoa > Chordata > Mammalia > Artiodactyla > Bovidae > Madoqua > Madoqua kirkii. The sequence continues at coordinate 3,294 of SJYC01046327.1, forward strand.
ATCAAACCAATACTGCAAATAGTAATCAATGATAAATATTTTTTAAAAAGCTAAAAAAAGGTTACTTGGAAATTATCTAGAAAGTCACACTTGAGAGAAAAAATAACTAAATATGTGGTCCGTTGCCTTCCAGGTTCTGTTCTCTTCATTTTTAAAAAGTATGAGATAAGGGAGTTAATGTCTTCATGATTCTGTATCTGCTGTTCTGTTTATCATTATATTATACTATGGTTATGCTACTTTCCATAATAATGAAGGTGCTCCACCAATGTTGGTCAGAGGAAACACATGTTGAGATGTTCATTTGGACCAGGAACTGTTCTCTGTGATATGTGCATATGACATGACACCCCATGGTCTTTCATGCACTTAGGAGACACTGTGTTCAATCCACACACAGATCCATACACAGTAAAGTTTCCTGTGGATAGATGTGTTGATCTGCATTTTAATCCAGAATACACTAGACACTGCAATGTGTTCCAGACTGCGGTCAATACAACACGTCTCTGTTCCTCTTTGGCTTGAGCACCAATCTGACTCAGCTCTTCCCGGGAGGTGACTTTTGGCAAAATTCATTCACCTTTTAACTGCAACATGTTTCTGCTTCCTCAGCTGCCGAAAGGGATGATAGCATTAAAAATGCTTACCTCATAGTGTTGTGATGAGTACTCAAAGGCTTTATTATACATGCACATATGGAGAGCTAACACAGTTCAGAAGGGTGAGCTTATCTTCTTGCCTCTCTTCACTTCCGTTTCTGCTTACACTCATAACACCCTGTCCCTGCCACACCCCAACTCTGATCTCTAGCACCTGTGCCCCATCCCCAGACTCTCCATCCAAAAACATGGCTGACAATCTCCTCATGATTTGCCTCAGAAAATATCCGTACCATCACCCTTAGATTAAAAATCATGAATATTAGCGGAAGAAATAAGAAACAGGCTAAAACTGGCAATGTGAAAACTACACAAGGAATAAAGCATTATTGATGAAAGTCTCACTATTAACATTTTCATGTCTTCATCAGATTCAGATTTGCAGAATTTGATCCATGAGAATTAGACTTGATAAAAAGAATGCCAAAAAAAAAAAAAAAACCACTACGTGATACGGGATCTCAGCCTTTAAATTTCCCTCTATAAGGTTTTTTAAAACTTTATATACTCATGTTCTACAATGGTGCAGTGACCACTTATTTCCTGTTATTATACAGATCATATGAAGGGGTTATTGGAGTTGTAATTCCACAGAGAATGTGCACTAAACTTTTCCATACAAGCACATGATGAAACCTCAGTGTTGCATTTAGGCTTTATAATACGGCCATAAGAAGAGGCTCATTATGCTGAAAAAAAAAAAAAAAGTCGAATAAAAGCTACCATATAACACAAATTGATCTTACATCATAGAAATGCACACTAAATAGGAATCTGATTTCTTCAGAAATCTTTCAGATAGAGGCAAGACTGGAGAGCAAGTCTCCTAGACTGGAGGTCGTGGGTTTGTGCATCAGAGAAGGCAGCAAACCCCTGTCACCTACACAAGTTCCCAGTGGAGACAGAGCCCGGCAGGAGGCAAAACAAGACCATTCCTCTCTTCTGGTAGTGCCTAGACTAGTTGTCCATGTCAATCAGAACTGAGGAATGACATCTGGCAAGTTTGGTGAAAGGAACTAAGTTCTGCCAAAAAGAAACAGATGATCTATTGAAAAAACGAGCTTTTAGTTGAAAAATTTATAGAAATCTCCAGGCCTAGGTGGTATCCCTGGCACAAAAGAGAAAGGGAGGGAAAAAATGGATAGGGAAAGAGAAAAGGTGACTATATTCTAATACAATCAGTTACTCAAGGTAAAATGGCACAAATCCAAGCAATGTGCTGAAGCCATTGGTTTTTATTTTCTCATTGTCCTCCAGCTTCCCCTTCCTGCCTCCCTCCTTTGGCCCAGTTGCTTTCTCCTTAAGCCCTGCCCTCCATCAAGAGTAGTAATATTATGAGGCACGGTTCCCACATTATAACTGATATCCCCTGGTTGACTGACATTCAGCATGGATGTTATCATCCCTGACACTGCTATACTCAAGCTCTCTATCTCTCATCATGGGCCAGAAGGTTTCACTCCTAATTTCAGGTATAGCAGGGAGAGAAGGTGCAGGGCACACATTGGAGCCTTGAGTCCTTCATGTGTGAAATGCAGCTGACCACAAATTGTGGGAAAAACAGAGATAGCAGCACAAGACCCTTTCAATGAGTGCTAGACCAACCGAAACATGGCAAACCCAGAGCATCACCGGACTCCTTGACATTCAGAAGCATGTCAAGTAGATTTCCCTGCCAGGACTGTTGCATTTATTGTTCCTTCTGCCTGGAATGCTCTTCCCTTAGGTAAGACCACGGCCTGCTCCCTCACTTCCTCCACATCTCTCCTTAATTGCCATCTTTCAGGGAGACTGTCCTTCATTATCTAGAATAAAATAATATCATACCTCCACACAGCCTTTCCCCTGATCTAGCATTATCTTTCTTCATAGTGCCTGCCACCCTTGATTTACTTACTGACTACCAGGTCTATGAAATGAGATTGGTCCGTTTTGTCCTGTCACAAACTCCTCAAACAGTGCTCTGGTATATGGCAGGTGCTCAGAAAACATTTGCTGAAGGACAGCCTGGAGCCAGGCCCTTTACACACATTGCTAACATACACAGGTGCCCTCCAAGACAGACACTGGCCCCACTGTATTAATTATCATACATACTGAGATTCCAGGAGACGAGTGACACGCTCAACAACACACAGTCGGCATGTCAGCTTCCAGGCTTCGGAATCGTATCTGCCTGCTTCCAAATCCTCAGTTCCTGAACAGAGACCTCACAGCCAAGAACGCAAGAGGCTTTATTTCTAAGACAACAATTCCAAACAGTTCAGGCAGACAGCCAGAAACACCAGAAAAACAGGTCACTGACTGTCTGCAGAGAGAGCTCACAGCTCGAGGCTCAGATCCTCAGACACGACAGAGGCCAGACACACTGCGACAAAGAGCCTCCAAACAGACCAAGGTCTGCAAGACAGAAACAAGTGAGAATTGCACAGATACTTCACATCACGGAGACTGACTTCCGAACCACTCCGGACACTTACTAATACTGAAACCTCTAGACAGAAAGACAGAACTTTGAGTAACTCAAGAACATCATACAACCTGAAGATAAAGTTCCCAGACGAATGGAAAACCTGCACCCTGTGCACAGACCCCAAGCGGCTGATAGCTTACACCTTAAGACAAACCCCTACTCAAAGCAGCTCAGAGACATCATAACTTGGGACCCAGAATCAAAAGCTCAGGGATCTCACATTCTGGGGAGCAGACGCCTACACAGAGATCTTACACCCAGGGACTCAAAGGCCCGAAAGCTCCAAAAATGCACATCCCGGCATACAGGCACACACATCCTAGAGGCTTTGGACCATGGCTCGCAAAATCCACTCAGATCAAATATCCCATCACCCACCTTCCTGGCAAATGGCTCACAGAGATCAAATGTACCCAAAACAGCATGCATCTGTGATGTCATATGTAGCCATACACAACCCCAAGCTCCCTGACACAGGTTACTCTCCAGGGAGAGACAAGAAACAAGCGCAGAGACCTCTCCTTGGTCATGAACTGCATGCATCTGTGCGATTTACAGCGCGTTGCCATATGATCCAGACTGAGTGAGAGCTAAGTAAGACTGAAACAGCTTCACTCTGCACAACCACTGACTGTGCCGAACCTCGCCACTCACCAAGGCAGCGATTCAACCCCTTCTGGAAAAGCGGTAAAAGAGAAAAACTGCACACTCTGAAAAGCCGCGCAAGCGAACGCAGGCGCACTGGTGCCTCTCACCCAGAGTTCCAGCTCCGCGACCTCAGTGCCTGTCTAAAACAGGCAGCGAATAGGAACTGAGCAGGAGACGAAGGAGGGCGGGAGTAGCCGGACTTCCGCGTGTACTAGCGCCCCGGAAGAGCTAAATCAGGCAATCTCGCGGTCCCCGTACTTTCAAAGCGGCAGCCAATGTCTCGCTCTGTACCCATCCCCACGTTCGTTGAGACCATGTAGAAACGAGGGGGTGGAGTTGGAAAAGAGAAGTTGCAGCGTAATATTGGTGTCCACTGGAATTCAAATGTGACGGGAAGACGGAATGGAGCGAATGCCATTGGACCCAGTGGCGCCATGAGTGCCTCCGGTGGGAACTGTGGTCGATGCCCCACGCGGTGTCAGGGCACCCTCTGTTTTTTCACACGCGCTCTCCCAATGGTACCTTCCAGAGTGTGTGGTCCTACCGCTACCCATCAGCGGCAAATCTCAGGACAGAACTGTTTCATCTCGAGCGCCCCTTGGTGGTGAGATTGGGAAACAACAGAAGTACATGCCCCTTCCATCCCAGGATGATATGCAAAAGGTGGAAAGACAAAGTCAGGTGAAAACCTCACAGATTGCAACACTCTTGGACTCAGAAAAAAGTCTTCATAAACTGAAGATCACTCCTCTGTGGTGGCCACTAAGGTAACCGTAAGCATTCAAATAATTTTCTCTGTTCTGGGTATTAGCTTTGGTGCTTGTTTGTGCTTTCCTGTTTAATATGGAATAGGTCTCATGGGGAAACCCAGCCACAGTCCCCCAACTGGCAGGAGAGAGAAAACTTCTGAGAAAGGGATCTGAAGGCCTGGCCTGGGGATGGCCTCTGTCGCTGACTGCGAGTGATATGTGAAAGGACAACAGGACTTTCCATTCTGTTCGAAAAGGGGTCATCTCCTTTTCTAAGGAGACCCAAGAACACTGTGTATGTGACATAAAGACCACAGCTTTGTCATCATCTTGTCATCCCTGAATATGCTCCCTAGCAGAATCCTCAGCCTGTCTCACTGTGCCTCTCTTGACAAGTTTAAATTTATTCATCCTGTTATTCATTCATTCATTGTCTCCACAGTAGTGTGAAGCACAACTATGAGTGCTAGAAAGGAGAAAATCAACCTTGCCTTCATGGAATATACATTCTGTTGGGATCATACAGCCCGAAACTCTAAATAATTTTTCAGGTGTTTGTAGCTGCCATAATTAAAATTAAATCAGGAGAGTGAAATAAAAGAGAGGGGATCATGTCTAGAAAGAGTGGTCAGAAGAGTTCTTTCTAAGATTTTGACATTTGAGCAAAAGCCTAGAGGAGATGCCTATGTGGGAGAAAAGTACCCCAGACAGATAATGGCCAGTTGAAAAATTGGAGAGTAGAACTCAGTGTCATGTGTGTGAAAACAGTGAGGAGGCCGATGTGACTGTCACAGCATGATGGAGGGAGAGCCAGGAGATCGGATGAGACAGGTAATGTGAGGCAGGTGCCAAAAGGCCTATTGGCCATGGGGAGGACTTTGACTTGAGCCCCAGGAGGGTTCTTACAAAAGAAGTCCCCCTGCTTCCTTCAGAGGCCCAGATTACACAATGATTGTTGAGGAATGCCTGGTTCACCCCAGGAAAACCACAGGCCCTTGAAGCTGAATGTGCCTTTCCTCAAGGCACTCTCAAAGGGAATCATCCCTACTGCTCCCAGTGAACATCCATGTCAATTGATGATACTCTCAGGAGAGACAGACCAAGGACCCTCATGGTGTGAGTGAGGTCACATTCAGTCTTGCAAAGGTGAAGAGGGACGATGTAACAGGCACAGAGTTGTCACGGAGAAAGACAAAGCTAGAGCATTAGACAGGAGCAGAGAGACTATTTCTGGAAGCAAAGAGTCCCCACTTAGTTGCACACCCACCTATGGGCCCCCAGCCCTCCTACTGGATGATGTCCCTATTTCTACAGGAGAAAAGAGGCCCCTCCCGGGCACTGCCTCTAGGGAATAACTCAGTTGTCCATGGCCTGGGCTTCACTCATGCTCCCTTGAAACACATCAGGGGCCTCTGCCCATCAAGAAAAGGACATGTTCCAGTCATGGGGAGGCTCATGCTGTACACAGGGTCCCTCACAACCTGTTGTGTCCATACTGCCCTCCTGACCTCAATGCCAATGACTGCTTTAATGGCTAAAAGTGAGGCAGGGATCTCAGCATTTGTGGTGGAGCCTCATGCAAGTTGGTGAATGTGAGGTTTCTCCCCACCTGCTTGGAGGCTCATCTCTGTGACTTTCAGCACCACCTCTCAGGGAATGAGAAGTTTACATTCCATATATCTGGTAATGAGCTGGGTGTGTGATGGGGAGACACAGAGACATATCCTAATAGTGCATCAGTCACAGGGTCCTTGTGGCCCTATGCAAATGCCCCCCTCCCCGACTACCTGGCCAGGGTTGTGCTGAGTCTTTCCTGCCTCCTACAAGGAACCAAAGCTTACATGCAGTTCCTCCCCTCCTCATGTGCTGAGACCTTCCATGTACTTTGGGTTGGGCTCCCATCTGCAAATGGGCTTTCCTTGTTGTGGATTGGGCAGACTGAGTGAGTGAGTGTGTGAACACAGTTTTAGTGACAGGGCCGCTATCAAGGGTGGCAGTCATGTCAACAAGATTTGTTTTTATCAGGATTATTACCATGGGCTTCTATGAACTGCACATCACTTACTTTCCCTGAGGATTGGGCCCTAGGCTTTTATCTCTATAGGTAGGCATGGTAGAAATCATAGAAAATGTGAAATCACAGGTCTAAGACCTGTGAGAATGAGGTCCATCCAGCCTTCCTCTCAAGAACACTCTCCTTTGCAGATACATAAACAGCTCAGAGGCCCAACCCATTGGACAAAGACCACCCTCCCCCAAATAATTCAGAGACTCCATGCCTGGGACAGAGATCCACAAATAGTTCAGAGCCTGCTCATCCTGGACACCAACCCCAAACAGCTCAAATAAGCCACACCTGAGGACACAGACCCAAACCAGCTCAGAAATTCTGTGGCCTCAGATGAATTAGGATTCCTAAGACAAACAGCATTGCTCACAGCCAGTTCTACGGGGTGAAGTTGTAACCTCTATGGTTGCTGAATGACACTGCAATCTGAAGGAATTCAGAGTGAAAAAAGGATGAGGCTCACTATGCTTTGGACAAGCTGGCCTTTGTTTAGTTACTCGGATGCCTCAGGAAAAGGTTCAGTGATCCCAGATTCTTGCATCTTGCAAAACACAGAAAAGCATGAAAAGCATTAACTTATGATTTCAGACCTCTGTGTTTCACAGTAATCTTTCACCAATATGCATGCTTAACTGCATGTATTTTTGTAGCCAAACTCATACTGACTTCTCTGCTACCTCCTCAGAGCAGCTTCCTCGGAGCTGACAGAGTAGCTGTGTCCTGGACTCTAGTCCCCAGAAGACCCTGATGCAATCATTCACAGCACTTCCACTGTGTTTTTCTTTAAGTAGACACTACTCAAACTAACAGCCTCCCTTTAGCTCGTAGACCTCACACCCCTTCCAACAGGGCCTACAGGCTGCACTCTGGGACACAGAGCCCCAAATCTTTCCCTCTGGGCTTCTGTGTGGGCAGTGGCAGTGAGGCTCTGTTAAGTCAACCCCAAGGGAGAGAGGCCGCCAGTCTTGCAATCCCTGCAGTCTGCATTCACCAGCATGTCATTCTGAGGAAGGCAGGTTCATTCCAGGGGTGTGGTGTGCCTTAAGCCGAGGGGTTCTGAAACTGATTCCCCATGTTTGGGTCCTGGCTTAGGCCCTAACCCTCCCCCCATCCCCGGTCACCTCTGGTCATGGTAACCTTGTATCCTGCCCCACAGGAGGTTCAGAGTGAATCCCACATCTACGGCAGAAGCCCAGGGGACCTGGTCGTCTCTATGTCAGCACCCACTGTGGGCTACCGAATTCTGGAGATAGGAGAGGTTCTCCCCTCACTGTGCCTATGACAACTCCCTTACATCCCTCTAATCATCTGTCATTTTCCGGAGTCCCTCTCCTGGTGACAGCTGCCACAGCTCCTCTCTCTCCCCAAATTCCCAGCCCTCCCCTCATCTTCCAAGAGGCCTCCTCTCCCACCTCAGGAGCCTCTTTAGCCCCTCGCCCAGCCCTACTCCTAGCGACACATTTACACCCTCACTCCAATTGTGGCCTCTCACCCCGCACCCGCACTGCCTCAGAGGATCCCCTGAGGACCCTGTCTATTCCCTGCATTCTTCAGGACACCTCTCTCTTGCCCCCACACAGGTGTCTGTCATAAAGTCCTGGTGAGGGAGGAATTGAAAATCTCCAGGATCCAGAGAAAATCCAGACCCAGACCAGGAGTCCAGGGCACTTCCCTCAGATCTGGTATGAAAGGGTGAAGGTCTCTGAGAGAAAGAGCTTGACTCATGGTCCCACAGGTGTGACAGGGTTTTCTTCAAGGGGCCTAGTGATGAAGAAGTGAGATGTACCTTAGAAGTGCTTCAGACACTGCAGTTCAGAAGGATGATTACCTGAAACTGAGATCCCCACCCACGGACGCCAGCTGACTCCTAGAGTGACCTCACTAAGCAGCCACTGATCAGAGAAGCGTCTCCAGCCTGTTGATTGGGCAGCAAACACTCCTGGAGACTGGGTTCCACTGGTCCTTCAGTGCTCAGGCCCCAGGCCCACACTGCAAGCTGTTGCTCATCAGCCTCAGTGCCTGACTGTGTGAGCCCTGCTCTTATCTGGGGTCTCTGTCCCTGTACCCTGTGAGAGCCTGAACCTGCATTTTCCACGTGGGCTACCCAGAGTGGTCTAGGATTCCATGACTCCCAAGCTCCACATCCAGTCGCTGTTGCTGATGTATTCAAATCTGCAGGGGAAGGGTGTGGGCAAAATGGGGCTGGAGCGGCCTCCTGGACATGAGAATGGGGATTCCCCTCTGTCATCCATGAGAATGATGTAAGGAGGTAGTAAGCAAGCTTGACTTCCACACCACAGATGGATACCACTGTGGCAGCATCTATCAAAGTGAAAACTCCTCACAAATCCCTTGCCATGTCCCTGAGGGAAGGACATTTTTTGTCCAGTTTTGTCAGTCATCCCAGTGCCCAGCACAGAAGAGGTGATAATTGGGTGATTTGTGACCAACTGAGTCTTGATCCAGCGCAGACCTATGTGTAGAAGGAAGGTGGTAGCAAATAATTGTGCAAAACCTCTTTATGTCCATTAATTGTCAGTGATTTTTGGATAGTAAATGAACGGTGAGGGCTTCATGGTATAGCATGCAGCACACACTGGCCATGGAGCACAATGAGGGGACCAGTGTGTACTGATCAGATGGAACTGCTTCAGGACGTGCTGTTATAGTCGTGGAGAGGGGAAGCAAATGGCAGATGCTCATAGTGGGGCCTGCTGTGTGTGTGTGTGTGTGTGTGTGTGTGTGTGTGTGTGTGTGTGTGTGTCTGTGCTGTGTTTAGACACATCTGCCTCTTTGCGACCCCATGGACTATAACCCTTCAGGCTCCTCTGTCCATGGGGATTCTTCAGACAAGAATGCTGGTGTGGGTTGACATGCCCTCCTCCAGGGGATCTTCCCAACCCTGGAATCAAACTCAGGTCTCCTGCATTGCAGGTGAATTCTTTATCATGTGAGCCACCAGGGAAACTCAAGAATACTGGAGTGGGTAACCTGTCACTTCTCCAAGTTCTTCCCAAGCCAGGAATAGAACTGGGGTCTCCTACATTGCAGGCAGATTCTTTACCAGCTGAGCTACCAGGGAAGCCGAGTGTGTGTGTGTGTGTGTGTGTGTGTGTGTGTGTGGTTTAAATACAGAGAAACGTGTTTGAAAGGAACAAGGAGGCCCCAATAACTAACCCCAGTGGTAGGCCCTGGAAGCAGAGAATGTGGAGTGAGATGACCTGTGTAGTCCATGTACTGATATACTAATAGAATCTTTTACCAGCCCTGTTCTCAGATAATATTTGAGTAACTATTAATACAGAAAGCAAGGTCATATGATGAAAACAATGCCTGTACCACAGAGCATTTGTATGTGAGGGCCTCTGGAAGATGTCCAGGAACAGGGTGCTCAAACTTACATGGCCCAGGGCCAGGCAGTTAGTTTGCATAAGGGAACCCAGCTCGTGTGATGTCAGGGTAGGGAAGAGCAGCACATGGCCATGGGAAATGTTCCCTGCTGATCTGCTTCTGGTGTAGGTACAATAGAGAAGATGGGCTTGGTGCAGACTCCAGACCCTCGTGACAACCTCCTCCGCATCAAAAATAGAGGTAATTTTCATGATGCATCAAAGTTGTTACCTCTTTGCACTGATGTGAACTCCAAACTCCAGTATTTTGGCCACCTTATGCAAAGAGTTGACTCTTTGGAAAAGACTCTGATGCTGGGAGGGATTGGGGGCAGGAGGAAAAGGGGACGCCAGAGGATGAGATGGCTGGATGGCATCACTGTCTCAATGGACATGAGTCTGAGTGAACTCCGGGAGATGGTGATGGACACGGAGGCCTGGCGTGCTGCAATTCATGGGGTCGCAAAGAGTCGGACACGACTGAGTGACTGAACTGAACTGAACTGAAATGCCTTGGGAGTTTCGCTCAATGTTTTCATCGCAGAACACACACACACACACACACACACACACACACACACACACACACATACATGCATACACGCCATAGGGAAAAATAACTGATCCTCTTAACCCAGAATTCAGTAATTAAGATGGACTTGAGGGGACTTCCCTGGTTGTCCTATGGTTAAGAATTCACCTTGCAGTGCAGGGCATGTGGGTTCGCTGCAGCCACCGAGCCTGTGGCACAACTAGGAGTCCATGCAACCCAAGTTGAGTTTCAGATCTTTGCTTGTGGTGCACGGACTCTCTATTTATGTTACAGGTTTACTATTGTGCTAATTAATTATGTATGTTACAAAATATATACACAAATGCAAATTGTAAAGAGATCAATTAAAGATAAGCTGTTTTTTAAAAAATAAGAAAATTATCCTCCAATTAAAATAAAATAAATAAATTAAAAAACAACAAGACTAACTTAGGAATTGGTTCTGCCTATGAGGAATTAACAGGCTTGGATTTATCCTCCCACTGTAAGTAACTAAAATTTTGTGATGGTTTTCATACATAGTACAACATGCAGAATGCTGATGCCTGAGAGAAGGGGAAAAATGAGGTGAAAACTCCAATTTTCCCTAGCTTACTACCTGAAGAAACTTTCCAAGTATTAGTGCAGGAAGAAGGAACTCAGCCAGAGACCAGCACTCTCCCAGATCTGAGGAAACAGAGCACAGCATTCAGGAGGCCAAAACAGCTAGAATTCCTGGAACACAGGGCAAGAGAAAGGGGAGCTGCACGGAGGGGTAGGACTGCAGAGAGAACAGGAGCAAGTATTATCGATATTTGCCCAGGGTTCCCTGGGAGGCCCCTGCTCCATTCTGATCAGCTCATATATGTGCAGAATGTACCTGAGGCCAAGGAAAGAGCCACCAAAAAGGAGTGGGTGGAGCAATCCCAGAGCTCACAGAGGGATGGAGATCGTTCTTCTTACCCGCCAGAGGAAAGAAAACACGCATAATATGTAGGTATCTTGTACATTACTCAGCAAGATATTACCTAAGTAGTGAGGTAAATTAGCCCTAGATGAAGGAAAGATAGAGGCCATAAACTAGGAGCCACTGATGTGTTTTGTGTGGCCTTGACTGTTCCTAAAAATGACTATGCTCAGTTGCTAAGTCACGTGTTACTCCTTGAGACCTCATGGACTATAGCCCTTCAGGCTCCTCTGTCCTTGGGATTTCCCAGGCAAGAATACTGGAGTGGGTTGCCATTTTCTTCTGCAGGCATAGAATATATTTTAGGGCAGTGAAACTATTCTGTATGATGTTATGGTAAATAGATGACACTGCATATTTGTCAAAACCCTTAGAATCTTACAACATATAAAGTGAATCAAAGTATGCATATTAAAAACACATCTTGACACCAAGACTGGAATACAAAAGACTGTTCTATATATCTGTGTCTCTTTTGCTGTGGACTCTGTGGGAGAGGGAGAGGGTGGGATGATTTGGGAGAATGGCATTGAAACATGTATAATATCATATATGAAAGGAATTGCCAGTCCAGGTTCGATGCATGATACTAGATGCTTGGAGCTGGTGCACTGGGATGACCCAGAGGATGGTGTGAGGAGGGAGGGAAGAGGGGGGTTCAGGATGAAGAACACATGTATACCTTTGGCAGATTCATGTTGATGTATGGCAAAACCAATACAATATTGTGAAGTAATTTACCTCCAATTACAATAAATAAATTTAAATATATTTTTTTAAAAAGAACAGAATACAGAATTTGACTAAACAACCTAATAATATTGCAAATATTTAAAACTAGCTCACTCAGATCCCCTGACTTAAGTAACTTTGGAAATGAATGGAGTTTTCAAGACTGAAAACAAAAGATAAAAACACTGTATTCTAGTTGATAGTGTTCTTTCTCATAGGGGTACAGGTTAAGAATCTTGATACAGTTACACATGCATACATGAATTAAGCAGTTAAATAAATGGCACATGTGTATACATACATATATTTCTTTGTTCTGTGAGCTGAAAGTGTCTAAGATAAGTGATACTCCCCAAATCTGAAAGAAGCAATGCTGTAGAAAAAAAGCACAGAACTTGGTTCCCAATACTCTTTTCCAATAAAAGGAACCAGGCTTCTGGGAGAAATTACTGATTGTAGGGCTCAGATAAGAAATATAAAAGAGGAGTTGGGGGGGGGTCCTGTTATATCAAAAAGGAAGTGAACAAAAAAGATCCCCTTAGTAATGGGGTTATGTCAAAGAAGAAAGGAATGAACTTCCAATGGCCAAAATTAGAACAGGATGAGCCATGTAATAAATTAAGTAAATCATCCTTTGGGATTATACCCCAAAGTATAAAGCAGCTATTCATAAAGCAATTCAGTGAGCTCTATCAAGACAGGCATCCGACAGGGGAGCATGGTGCCATAGTGGCCCAGTTGAGAGGGTGGGATGAAGAGGATATCCATGCAGACAGGGTATCCTAGTACGGGGGATCAGAACTCAAATAGGGTGAAACGATAAGATCCACAAGAACAGTGTAGTATGATATGTGAGAACTTGAGCAGGGAAAAAAGGATATCCATCCCAGGACGTATCATGGGCAGTCAGGGCCAAAGTGGGAATAAGAGGCCTTCACAGAGCAGAGGAGCCTGCCACAAGAGTCAGTTTAGTCCAGAGGATATCAAATAGGAGGCTGGTCAGACATGCAGAGTAAAAGTCTAAGTCCAGAGAGGTGGAAATCCACATGGAGGAGGAAGATTTGTGTAGAAAGTCAAAGGCCAAGCTAGGGGAGGTGGGCATCCATGCATGGAAGTGAGCAGCCCTGTGTGGGCAGTTAGAGGCTGAGTGGAACAAGGGGAGAATCTGAACATGGGGGTACCCCATTGCAGAGTATCAAAGTCCAAGCAGGGTAACGGAGAGTATGATTATAAAACAGTTGCCTGGAGTGGATGTCAGAGTCTGAATATGTTGAGAAAGGCATTCACATGGGTTGGGGACAATTCAGAGTTTTGTGATCTCAGAGCCAGAGCTGTGCAGGGAAGATTCATACACAAAGGGATGCACACACACATGCACACTTCCCAGACTCTGTCCAGTGACGGGAACTGGGAAATAATGAGTACACACAATTCTCATATATTGCATTCTGAATTCCATTTTCCCCTAAAAATTATTGGAGCTTCTGGGAGAAATTATTAATTCCATGGCAAGTCCAAGGAAAGAACAAGATGAGCCCGGTATATCTTTTACAAAAAGCATCAGACTGTTCAAAAAATGATGGGAAAATATCAAAAGGACAGAGAGCTTGGATTAAAGAAGTTTCCACTCTCCAAGGTTGGAATGATATGAAAAATATGAACATCAAAATAATGATAGTGACAGGTCATGATTCTTTTAGTAAAATAAGAGACTATTAATCATATAGATTTAATTAAATTCATAAATCTAAATTTTGGTGAGGAATAAAATATGTATGTACTTTAAAATACAAAAGAATGTCTTAATTACAAGATAGGAGAGAGTAATATGACAGTGAAGAAGCTTGACAGCAACCACTTTAGTCAAGTGATCCAAGTGAACATCATCAATATTGGGACACACTGAATTCATGAACCACTTGATAGAATGAGATGATCGGAACACAATATCATTTCTATCATTTTCCTGTCAAAGATGCAAAACATGACATTCATCATGAGCAAATATTGGATGGAGCAAAGTTGAGGAGAATTCCAAAATAACTGACCTCTAGTTTTGGCATTCGAGTATCACTGCCTCACAGGATGAACTGAAAAATGTTTCTTTCCACTTCTATGGGTACATTTATAATGCATGTGTGGAGAACTGGCATGACTTTTGGTTTATGTATTTGGTAGAATTCAGCAGTGAGGCTATCTGGGGCTAGGTAGAGTAGGGGGATATTTGTGAGGTGGGTTGGGCAAGAAGTTCAAAAATGAATAATCCTTTCGGTTTACTTCATATTTTCATTTTCTTCTTGAGTCATTTCAGTCAACTGTGTATTTCTAGAAATTTGTCCATTTCATCTAAATTTTCTCATTAGTGCATATTTCAAATCGGGAAAGGGGTTGACAAGGCTGTATATTGTCACCTTGCTTACTTAACTTATATGCAGAGTACATCATGAGATATGCTGGACTGGATGAAGCATGAACTGGAATCAAGATTGCCGGGAGAAATATCAACAACCTCAGATATGCAGATAATACCACCCTAATGGCAGCAAGTGAAGAACAACTAAAGAGCCTCTTGATGAAAATGAAAGAGGAAAGTGAAAAAGTTGGCTTAAAACTCAACATTCCCAAAACCAAGATCATGGCATCTGGTCCCATCACTTCATGGCAAATAGATGGGGAAACAATGGAAAAACTCAGAGACTTTATTTTGGAGGGCTCCAAAACCACTGCAGATGATGACTGCAGCCATGAAATTAAAAGATGCTTGCTCCTTGGAAGAAAAGTTATGACCAACCTAGACAGCATATTAAAAAGCAGATATATTACTTTGCCAACAAAGGTCAATGTTATGGTTTTTCCAGTGGTCATGTATGGATATGAGAGTTGGACTATAAAGAAAGCTGAGCACCAAAGAATTGATGCTTTTGAACTGTGGTGTTGGAGAAGACTCTTGAGAGTCCCTTGGACTGCAAGGTGATCCAACCAGTCCATCCTAAAGGAAA
>SJYC01046329.1:0-34906 GCA_006408675.1 Madoqua kirkii
GGGGGAGAAGTTCATGCTGAATTTAAACTTTTGTGTAGGGCCACTAAACAATACTGGACAAAGCAATACTCAGGAAAAGAAAATGTCAGTGTTGCTCAATTAAAAATAAATTTTTTACAATCTACATGATTTCAAGTTATGAGTCCTTCATGAAAATATTATTGGAGGACTAATTAAGCAAAGTAAGCACTGATGGCATAAACAGCAGCAGATGTTTTGCTAAGCAGAAGATCTATTTAAACCTCAGATTAAAGATAAAACACCTGAAGAATTGATGGTAATAAAACACAATGGGAATGTTCCAATGGAAATATGGAAATAAGATCACCTTTTAAAGTAGAGCAATGAGATACCACTACACACTTATTGGAAGGGTCAAATACAAAAATCTGACAAAGAAGGGACAATAGGAACTCTCATTCATTGTTAGTGGTTTTACAAAATGGTAGAGTCAGTTTGGAAGCAATCTCTTACAGAGCTAAATATTGTCATATCACGTGATGTAACAATTGCCCTCCTAGTTAGTTCACCAAATGATTTGATAGCTAATGCCCACATATAAACATGCACATGATTTTTATAACAGCTTAATTCATACTCTTTCTCTCTCTCTCACACACACACAAATTGGAAGTAACCAAAGTGACCTTTAATCGACCATATGGATAAACAAACAATGGTACATCAACATAATGGAATATTGTTCAAGAAAAAAAAGAAACAAGCTATCAAATCACAAAAAGAAATGGATGAAACCTGAATGAATGCTATTAAGTAAAGCTAGTCTGGAGTAGGTTATATACTGCATGCAGCCAATTGTACAGCATTCTGGGAAAGGAAAAACTGCAGAGCAAATTAAAAATATCAGAGGATTTTTCTTTTGCATCACAATAGTTCTATTAGTCTGGATACAGTATGTCAACCTTCAATAATTCCTCTCCTACACTGACACACAAATCCACTCAATTGGAGTCTTCATTGCCCCAGACCTCATATACTGTGATGTTATTCTGTGCGTCTGCAGGAACCTTGACATTGGCAGTGTTGAGGTTAACACTGGTTAGTAGTTTCCAATTCCACACCCTGGACACACATTTCACAAGGTCCATCTCAAGCAGGATTAAGGTATCAAACATATAGTCTTTTTCTGTGGAAGCCTTTTTCTTTTTCTTTCCCAGAGAGCCAAAGGAACCACCCTAACGGGCAGGAGGACTCTGCACATTACTCTCACCACTCTCTCCTGCCAACTTCACTGTCACATATATCAGCACATGAAAAAAAGCCAGAGCAACGTGACCTCAAACCAGTCCTGGGCATGCTCTGGTAGATTCTGCTAAATTAGAAAGTGTCCTCAGCAGAGGACCTTAACCTGGAGCTCCCCTGAGGCAAGAGGAAATGGCTCCTGGTGCGCTGGTCTGCCCAGGCACCTGGAGACTCAGGACCAGGCAGGGCTGGGTCCTTGCTGATGTCATAAAGGGCCCATGTGGCCATTGTGAAAAGAAGTTTGCAGGGCCAACTGAAAGTAGGGCTTAAAGGGAAATGGGGACATTTTTAGCGGGCAAGCAAAAAGAGGTGAGGAGTGACAAAATGCCATCTCCTTACCAGTGTATACTTTCTGAACCTGATGTTCTGCTGGAAGGGTGGATCCATCTTCTATTCTCATTATTCCATTTGTTGAACCCAGACCCTGTGCTGAGCAGAACAGAGCCCAGGGTATGTGTCCCTGTGGAGAAGAGAGCCAGGTGAGAAAGAAAGATATTAAAGCAGAGGTCAGAAACTAGGAGCCACTGATATGTTTTGTGTGGACTACCCTGTTTCTCAAAATGACTGTGGTCAGTCACTAAATTGTGTCTGAGTCCTTGAGACCCCATGGACTGTAGCCCAACAGGCTCCTCTGTCCCTGGGATTTCCCAGGCAAAACTCCTGGAGTGGGCTGCCATTTCCTTCTCTAGGCATAGGAAATGTTTTAGAGCAGTGGAACTAATCTATATGATGTTATGGTAAATACATGGCACCATATATTTGTCAAAACCCATAGAATCTTACAGCAAACAAAGTGAATCAATGTATGCATATTAAAAAAAAACACTTTGACATCAAGAATGGAATGCAGAATTTGACCAATCAAATTATATTACAAACGTATGAAACCACCTCACTAAGATCCACTGAATTAAGTAACTTTGGAAATGAATAGATTTTGCAAGACTGAAAGCAAAAGATAAAACCACTGAAATCTAGTTGGTAGTGTTTTTTCTCATAGAAGTATAAGTTAACAATCCTGATACTGTTACACATGCATACTTGAACAGTTTTGTAGATGGCACATGAATATTCATACATATGTATATTTCTTTGTCTGATTAGCTGAAAGGGTCTAAGAAAAATGATAATCCCAAATAATGAAAGAAATAAGCACAGATCATGGTTCCCAATACTAATTTCCAATGAAAGGAACCAGGCTTCTTGGAGAACTTAGTGATTGTAAGGCTCAGGGAGGCAATATAGAAGAGGAGTCTGAGGGAACTCTTCTATAGGGAATGCTAAAAATATAATTAAAAAAAAAAGCCCCAGAGTAATGAGGTTATGTCAAAGACACGAATGAGCTTCCAATGGCCAAAAACTGTAACAAGATGAGCAATATAATAAGTAAGTAATCTTTGGGGATTATACCCCAAAGTATAAAATTAATATCTATGGGCCATACTGATATAAATAAATGATTGAGTACATGTGAGACAATAGACCAATTTCCCATGCAGAAGAATTTCAGATAGTTGACATAGGTAATTCAGCTCTCAGGAAGGTGGAGTGTATATCTCTATTACTGAAGAGTGAGTTACACATAGTGACTTCCTTCCAAAAAATACAACAGTATGGAGAGGAAGAAACAGAGTAACTTGGCAGTGGAATAACCTGACAAACACTACTTCAACCAGGTGGTAAAGATTAGCTTTACCAGTGATAAAGCTTGCTGATTGTATCACATGATTAAAAGGACATTCCACTTCTGCAGTCTTCCCCCCAAATCCATGAAGTGACAGTGAAAGTTGCTCAGTCATGTCTGACTCTTCAAAACACCGTGGACTATACTGTCCATGGTATTTTCTAGGTCAGACTACCGAAGTGGGTAGCCTTTCCTTTCTCTAGGGGATCTTCCAACTCAGGGATCAAACCCAGGTCTCCTTCATTGCAGGTGGATTCTTTACCAGCTGAGCTACAAGGGAACTTTTCCCCCAAAATCCATAGTCCCAAACTAATAGGAAAATCATCAGACAAATCCAAATTGGGGAACATTTTATAAAGTACATGATAGTATTCCTCAGTAGTATCAAGGTCATAAAAAATAAGAAAAGTATGTGAAATTGTCACACCAAGAAGAACATGAAAGACATGGCTACTACATGCAATGTGGGATCCAGGATGGGTTCCTGGAACAGAAAAAAGATATTAGGTAAAAATTAAGAAAATCTTAGTAGGAAAAATCTTAGAAATAATGTAGGCACTCTAGTTTATAACAATATGGGTGATATTTGGGAACTTTCTGATATAAGGAAAATATCTTTGCTTTCTTTTAAATCTAAAATTGTTACCAGGTTTTTTAAAGTTTATTTTCAAATCATAGAGCACTAGAGGCAACATGGTTTCCTGATGACACAATTGTGTAACTGGAGCCTCCAAGAGAAAAGTACTCTATACAGTTAGCCTTTCCTATCCATGTGTTTCATGTCCAAGGATTCATTCAACTGTGGATTAAAAATATATATTAAAAAAAATACTCCAGAAAGTTCCAAAAGTCAAACTGCAAATTTACCATGTCCTGGTAACTATTTGCATATTAGGTTCATAAGAAATTTAGAGATGATTTAAAGTATATGGGAAGATGTGTGTAGTTTATATGCAGATACTAAAATGCTATGCTACTTATTTAAGGGACTTGAACATCTGTGGATTTTAGTATCTGATGGTTGGCAGGGGTGTCCTAGAACCAATCTTCCACAGATATCCAGGGAAAGCTGTATTTTAAAGAAATTAACATAGATGGCTGGATAAAAATAATAATATGTAAAACAGTGTTCCTAAATATTAACAAGTAATTACATTTATAAAGGGAGACACCATTTATAATAGCTACAAACAGATAAATATTAAGAATATATTCAAGAACAAATATGCAATAGCTATTTGAAGAAAATTCTGAAATGTTACTGAAAAAATGCAATGAAATGCATGATGAAATGGAAAGATATCTCTTCGGGGAAAATGAAAATATTTTATACACATATCAATTGTCCCCAAATTATTCTATAATTATGATAAGATTTCAGTAAGAATACTAATATGTTTGGTGGGGGAAATAAGCTAATTCTAAAACATATGTGGAAAGAAACACATAATAAGAGGCAGAACGTTTCTGAAAAAGAATAATGAGCATGAAGGTTGTATTTACAATATTTTAAAACATGTGGATACCTGCATACTTACATACAACTAGTACTGGTACATGGCTAGCCTTACAGTTCATGAGTTAACAAGTGAAAGCAGAAATCAACTCAACTACACACACACATACACACAAATACAGCTTTTGTCTGAATGTGACACCCCCCAAATTCAAGTTTTGATAATTATGCTGTATTTAAATGTCTGTGGAAATGAGGATATTCCACTTTCCTCTTACAAGGTAGTTTTAAAGCAACTTGAAGACCATTTAACACTGGGTTACCGAACTTGCATCCCATCTTCTTTTCTCAGTGCTCAGGTAGCTTGCCTCAGTTTTCTAGTTTCCAGTCTGAGACCCTCGTCTTCAGGCTGTGAGAATGATCTGAATACACTTGCCCTTGCTCCACTTGGAGCTGTCTTTTGCCATTTTGAAGACTCATAGTGGTCTGCTCCAGAGCCCCTGAGCACCCAAATATATACACCTCCCCAGGCGGCCACACCCTTATGCTTTATGAAGTCAGCAAGTCACTCTCCCGGTTTATTGTGGCCCTAGGTGAGCCTTGTCATCACACAGCCCCATCCGGACACCTCTAGAGGAGAATGGGGAGAAATTCACATGGTTTGGGGGGATAAAAGAGGCATTTTACTATTCCTTATGAGCACTCGAAACCCACCTGCCATCCTCATCTAACTCCACATCTGTGTGTCACATAGCAGAGGAAGTGGGTCTCCTCAAACCTGGCTTCACGGCCACAGTAGTCAGGCTTTCATTCTGTTCTCTCTCAACTTTCACCATTATCTAGTTTTTATATCTCCTTGATAATTAGGCTGTGTTTAAGTGTCTGTGGAAATGGGGATCATTCCACTTTCCTCCTACAAGACAGTCTTAAAGCAACTTGAAGACCATTTAATGCTGGGTCACCTACCAGAAAACTTCCATCCCACCTCCGTTTCTCAGTGTTCAGGTAGCTTGCCTCAGTTTTCTGGTTTCCAGTCTGAAACTCTGGTCTTCAGGCTGTGAGGATGCTCTTAATACACTTACTCTAACTCCATTTGGAGCTGTCTTTTGCGATTTTGAAGACTTGTAGTGATTTGCTCCAGAGCCTGTCATAATACCCAGGGGGCCACACCCTTCTGCTTTATGAGGTCTGCAAATCAGTTCTCCAGCTCAAAGTTGCCCTGGGTGAGTATTCGTATCACACAGTCCCATTCTGATAAGTTTAGGGGAGGAGGGGGAGAAATTCAGATTATTTGTTGGGATAAAAGAGGCATTTTACATGCCCCTTATGAGCATGAGAAACTCACGAGCAATCCTAATGTCTCTAAATCCACACTGATGTGTCACGTGGCAGGGATAGTGTGTCTCCTCAAACCTGGCTTCACAGCCACAGTATTCAGGCTTTCATTCTCTTCTCACTCACCTTTCACCATGATCGAGTTTTTAATATTTTGCTTCAAGTGACACCTTGATCATTAGGCTGCATTTAAGTGTCTGTAAAAATGAGGATCATTCCACCTTCTTCCTACAAGGTGGTTTTAAATCTCCTTGAAGACCTTTGAATTCTGGGCCGCCTACCAGAAAAATTCCATCCCACCTCCTTTGCTCAGCATTCACGTAGATTGCCTCAGTTTTCCTGTTTCCAGGCTGAACCCCCTGTCTTCAGACTGTGAGAATGCACTGAATAAGCTTGCTCTTGCAGCACTTGGAGCTGTCTTTTGCCATTCTGAAGACTCGCAGTGGTCTGCTCAAGAGTCCCTGAACACCGCTATATATAGCCCTCCCCATGGAGCCACGCCCTTCTTCTTTATGACATCAGCAGGTTATTTTGTCCAGCCAATGGTTAGCCCTGGGTTAGGCTTGACATCACAAAGCCTCATCTGGACACCTCTAGGGGAGGATGGCGATACATTCAGATGGTTTGGTGGGATGAGACTGCAACACTCACCTGCCATCTTCATCTCTCGAACTCCACACTGTTTGACATATGGCAGGGTTACTGTTTCTCCTCCATACCTGGCGTCACAGTCACAGCAGTCAGGCTTTCATCCTGTTCCTTCTCACCTTTCACCATTATCTAGTTTTTAATATCTTGCCTACAATCCTTCCTTGAAAATTAAGTGTCTGTGGAAATGAGGATGATTCCACTTTCCTCCAAAGAGGTGGTCTTAAAGCACCTTGAAGACCACTGAATTCTGGCCACCTATCAGCAAACTTCCATTCCACCTCCTTTTCTCAGTGTTCCGTAGCTCTCATCAGTTTTCGCGTTTCCCGTGTGAAACCCCTGTCTTCAGACTGGGAGAATGCACTTATAAACTTGTCGTTGCTCCACGTGGATCAGTCCTTTGCTGTTTTCACACATGCAGTGATTTGCTCCAGAGGCCCTGAGCTCCCCATATAAGGGAGACACATCCTTGTGTTGATGATGTTGGCAGGTCACTTACCCAGCCAACCGTAACCCGGGTGAGCCTTGACATCACAAAATCCCATCCTGACACCAATAGGGGAGGAGAGGGAGAAACTGAGATGATTTGGTGGGATAAAAGAGCCACTGTAAATGCCCTCAAGGATAATTAGGCTGTATTGAAGTGTCTGCAGAAATGAGGATCCTTCCACTTTCCCCCTAGAAGGTGGTCTTAAAGCACCTTGAAGGCCATTTAATTCTGGGCAACATACCAGAAAACTTCCATCCCACCTCCTTTTCTCAGTGTTCACGGAACTCTCCTCAGTTTTCTAGTTTCTAGTCTGAAACCCTTGTCTTCAGGCTGTGAGAATGTATTGAACACACTTGGCTTGCTCCACTTGGCGCTGTCTTTTGCCATTTTGAAGCCTGGCAGTGGTCTGCTCCAGAGCCCCTGAGCACCCCTATATATACCCCTTCCCAGGGAGCCACAACCTTATGCTTTGCGAGGTCAGCATGTCTCTTCCCCAGCCAGTGGTGTCCCTGAGTGTGCCTTGACATCACTGCCCCATCCTGACACCTCTAGGGGAGGATGGGGAGAAATTCAGAAGGTTTGGTGGGATAAAAGTGACATTTTAAATGCCCCTTACGAGCCCGCAAAGCTCATCTGCCATCTTCATCTCTCAAACTCCCCACTGATGTATCCTATGGCACAGTTAGTGTTTCTCCTCCAACCTGGCCTTCACAGGCACAGAATTCAGGCTACTTTCTCTCACCTTTCACCAGTATCTGATCTTTACTATCTTACCTAAAATTCACCCTTGTTAGTTAGGCTGTGCTTAAGTGTCTGTGGAAATGAGAATCATTCCAATTTCCTCCTACAAGGTGGTCTTAAAGCAACTTGAAGACCATTTACTCTGGCCTACCTACCAGAAAACGTCCATGCCACTCTATTTCTCAGTGTTCATGTACCCCTCCTCAGTTTTCTAGTTTGCTGTCTGAAACCCCTGTCTTCAGGCTGTGAGAATGCAGTGAATACATTTGCGCTTGCTCCACTCAGAGGTGTCGTTTGTCATTTTAAAGACTCACAGTGGTCTGCTCCAGAGCCCCTGAGAACCCCTAGACATAGCCCTCCCTTTTGAAGTCAGCAAGTCACTTTACCAGCCAATGGTCACCACTGGTGAGGCTTGACATCACAAAGCCCCAACCTGCCACCTCTTTGGGGGAATGGGAATCAATTTAAATGGTTTGATGTGATCTAAGAGGCATTTTTTTTAGTGTATTATTTTAATTGGAGGCTAATTAGTTTACAATACTGTGGTGGTTTTGCCATACATTCGCATGAATCAGCCATGGGTTTACATGTGTTTCCCATCCAGAACCCCCCTCCCACCTCCCTCCCCATCCTATGTCTCTGGTTCATCCCAGTGCACCAGTCCTCAGCACCCTGTCTCATGCATGTAACCTGAACTGGCCATCTGCTTCACATATGATAATATACATATTTCACTTTTATTCTCTCAGATCACCCCACCTTCTCCCTTTCACAGAGTCCAAAAGACTCTTCTACACATGTGTCACTTTTTCTGTCTCGCATGTAGGGTTATCGTTACCATCTTTCTAAATTCCATATATATGCACTAGTATATTGTACTGGTGTTTTCCTTTCTGGCTTACTTTACTCTGCATAATAGGCTCCAGTTTCATCCACCTCATTAGAACTGATTGAAATACATTCCTTTTAACAGCAGAGTAATTTTCCATTGTGTCTATGTACCAAAGCTTTCCTATCCATTCATCTGCTGATGGACATCTAGGTTGCTTCCATGTCCTGGCTATTATAAGCACTGCTGTTATCAACACTGGGGTACACATGTATGTTTCAATTCTGTTTCCTTGGTGTGCATGCCTAGCACTGGGATTGACTGATGAGTCAGATGGCAGTTCTATTTCCAGTTTTGTAATGACTATCCACACTTTTCTCTATAGTGGCTGGACTAGTTTGCATTCCCACCAACAGGGTAAGGGGGTTCTCTTTTCTCCACACCTTCACCAGCAGTTATTGCTTGTAGTCCTTTTGATAGCAGCCATGATGACTGGCGTGAGATGGTCCCTCGTTGTGGCTTTGATTGGCATTTCTCTGAAAATGAGTGATGTTGAGCATCTTTTCATGTGTGTGTTAGCCATCTGTAATGCCTTCTTTGGAGAACTGTCGGTTTAGTTCTTTAGCCCATTTTATGATTGGGTCATGTATTTTTCTGGAATTGAGCTGCAGTAGTTGCTTGTATATTTTTGAGATGAACTCTGTCAGTTGCTTTCATTGCTATTATTTTCTCCCATCCTGAAGGCTGTATTTTCACTTTGCTTATAGATTCCTTAGTTGTGCCACAGCTTTGACTTTGAATTAGGTCCCATTTGTTTATTTTTGCTTTTATTTCCATTCCTCTGGGAGGTGAGTCATAGAGAATCCTGCTATGATGTATGTTGGAGAGGGTTTTGCCTATGTTCTCCTCTAGGAGTTTTATAGTTTCTGGTCTTACGTGTAGATCTTTCATCCATTTTGAGTTTATTTTTGCGTATGGTGTAAGAAAGTGTTCTAGTTTCATTCTTTTACAAGCGGATGACCATTTTCCCCAGCACCACTTGTTAAAGAGTTTGTCTCTTCTCCATTGTATATTCTTTCTCCTTTGTCAAAGATAAGGTGTCCATAGGTGCGTGGATTTATCTCAGGGCTTTCTATGTTGTTCCATTAATCCGTATTTCTGCCTTTGCTCTAGTATCATACTATCTTGATAACGGTGGCTTTGTAGTAAAGCCTGAATTCAGGCAAGATGATTTCTCCTGCCCCATTCTTCTTTCTCAAGTTTGCTTTTGCCATTCGAGGCACTTTTTTTTCTATGCAAATTGTGAAATTATTTGTTCTTGTTCTGTGAAAAATACTGTTGGTAGTTCGACAGGGATTGCATTGAATCTATAGATTGCTTTTGTTAGTATACATATTTTCACATACATATTCTTCCAATCCATGAACATGGTATAATTCTCCATCTATTTGTGTCCTCTTTGATTTCTTTCATCAGTGTTTTATAGTTTTCTATATATATACGTTTACTGTTATTTTAGGTATATATTCCTAAGTATTTTAATCTTTTTGTTGCAATGGTAAGCAGAATTATTTCCTTAATTCCTCTTTCTGTTCTCTCAATGTTAGTATATAGGAATGCAAGGGATTTTTTTGTGTTAATTTTATAACCTGTAACTGTACTACATTTATTGATTAGTCTTAGTAATTTTCTGGTAGAGTCTTTAGGGTTTTCTTTATGTAGAGGATCATGTCATGTGCAAACAGTGAGAGTTTTACTTTTTCTTTGCATTCTGAATTCCTTTTATTTGTTTTTGTGCTCTGATTGCTGTGGCCAAAACTTCCAAAATCCCTTGAATAGTAGTGGTGAGAGTGGGCACCCTTGTCTTGTTCCTGACATTAGGGGAAATGCTTTCAATGTTTCACCATTGAGGAAGATATTTCCTGTGGGTTTGTCATATATGGCTTTTATTATGTTTAGGTATGTTTCTTCTATTCATTTTTTCTGCAGAATTTATCATAAATGGATATTGAATTTTGTCAAAAGCTTTCTCTCCATTGATTGCAAGAATCGTATGGTTTTAACTTTCAATTTGTTGATGTGGGGTATTGCATTGATTTGCAGATGTTAAAGAATCCTCACATTCCAGGGATAAAGTCCACTTGGTCGAAACGGTCATCTATTTCATATGTTATTGGAATCTGTTTGCTTGAATTGTAAGGATTCTTGCACCTATGTTTGTCAGTAGTTGGCCTGTAGTTTTCTTTTCTTGTGGCATCTTTGTCTGGTTTTTGTATTAGGATGATGGTGGCCTCATAGAATGAGTTTGGAAGTTTACCTTCCTCTGCAATTTTCTGGAAGAGTTTAAGTAAGACAGGTGTTTACTCTTCTCCAAATTTTGGCAGAATTCAGCTGTGCAGTCGTCTGATCCTTGGTTTTCTTTACTGAAAGATTTCTGATTAGAGTTGCACTCAACATCAGAGAAGGCAATGGCAACCAACTCCAGTACTCTTGCCTGGAAGATCCCATGGCCAGAGGAGCCTGGTAGGCTGCAGTCCATGGGGTACCTAAGAGTCGAACAAGACTGAACCACTTCACTTTCACTTTTCACTTTGACACATTGGAGAAGGAAATGGCAATTCACTCCAGTGTTCTTTCCTGAAGAATCCCAGGAATGGAGGAGCTTTGTTGGCTGCCGTCTATGTGTGCACACAGAGTAGGACACAACTGAAGCGACCTAGCAGCAGCAGCAGCAGCAGCAGCAGCAGCAGCAGCAGCAGCAGTAGCAGCAGCACAGAACATAGGAGCACCACAAAATGTAAGGCAAATGCTAACAAGTATGAAAGGGGACATTAACAATAACACAATAATAGCAGACTTTAATACCTACTCACCCCTATGGATAGATCAACAAAACAGAAACTTAACAAGGAAGCACAAACTTTCAATGACACAATGAATAAGCTAGACCAAAAAGAGGCATTTGAAATGCCACTTCTGAGCCCATGAAACTGACCTGCCATTTTCATCTCTGTAACTTCACAGTGCTGTATCACATGCCAGAGGTAGTGTGCTTCCTCCAAACCTGGCTTCACAGCCACAGTATTCAGGCTTTCATTTTCTTCTCACTCACCTTTCACCATGATCGAGTTTTTAATATCTTGCCTCAAGTGCCACCTTGATAACTAGGCTGCATTTAAGTGTCTGTAGAAATGAGTATCATTCCACCTACTTCCTATCGGGTGGTTTTAAATCTCCTTGAAGACCATTGAATTCTGGGCCACCTACCAGAAAACGTCCATCCCACCGCCTCTGCTCAGCGTTCACGTAGATTGCCTCAGTTTTCCTGTTTCCAGGCTGAACCCCCTGTCTTCAGACTGTGAGAATGCACTGAATAAGCTTGCTCTTGCAGCACTTGGAGCTGTCTTTTGCCATTCTGAAGACTCGCAGTGGTCTGCTCAAGAGTCCCTGAGCACCCCTATATATACCCCTCCCTCATGGAGCCACGCCCTTCTTCTTTATGACGTCAGCAGGTTATTTCGTCCAGCCAATGGTTAGCCCTGGGTTAGGCTTGACATCACAAAGCCTCATCTGGAAGCCTCTAGGGGAGGATGGCGATACATTCAGATGGTTTGGTGGGATGAGACTGCAACACTCACCTGCCATCTTCATCTCTCGAACTCCACACTGTTTGACATATGGCAGGGTTACTGTTTCTCCTCCATACCTGGCGTCACAGTCACAGCAGTCAGGCTTTCATCCTGTTCCTTCTCACCTTTCACCATTATCTAGTTTTTAATATCTTGCCTACAATCCTTCCTTGAAAATTAGGGTGTATTTAAGTGTCTGTGGAAATGAGGATGATTCCACTTTCCTCCGAAGAGGTGGTCTTAAAGCACCTTGAAGACCATTGAATTCTGGGCCACCTATCAAGAAACTTCCATTCCATCTCCTTTTCTCAGTATCCACGTAGCTCTCATCAGTTTTCGCGTTTCCCGTGTGAAACCCCTGTCTTCAGACTGGGAGAATGCACTTATAAACTTGTCGTTGCTCCACGTGGATCAGTCCTTTGCTGTTTTTACACATGCAGTGATTTGCTCCCGAGGCCCTGAGCACCCCATAGAAGGGAGACACATCCTTGTGTTGATGATGTTGGCAAGTCACTTCCCCAGCCAATGGTGGCCCGGGTGAGCCTTGACCTCACAAAATCCCATACTGACACCTCTAGGGGAGGAGAGGGAGAAATTGAGATGATTTGGTGGGATAAAAGAGCCATTGTAAATGCCCTTTATGAGCCAGCGAAACTCACTTGCCATTTTCATCTCTCTAACTCCACACTGTTTGACACATGTTCAGGGTAGTGTGTCTCCTCCAAGCCTTGCTTCACAGCCACAATATTCAGGCTTTCATTCTGTTCTTTGTAAACTTTTACCATTATACTGTCTTTAATATTTTGCCAGAATCCATCACTGATAATTAGGCTGTATTTAAGTGTCTGCAGAAATGAGGATCATTCCACATTCCTCCTATAATATGGTCTGAAAGTACCTTGAAGGTCATTTAGTTGTGGGCCCACTATCAGAAGACTTTCATCCCACCTGCTTTTCTCTGCATTCCCATATCTCTCCTCATTTTTCCAGCTTCCAGTTTGGAACCCTGTCTTCAGGCTATGAGACAGTGAATACACGGGTCTTTGTTCCACTTGGAGCTAGCTGTCTTTTGCCATTTTGAATTTTCACAGTGGTCTGCTCCAGTGCCCCTGCGCATGCCTCTATATACCCCTGCCCAGGGACACATCTTTATGTTTTATGGGGTCATCAAGTCACTTCCCCAGCCAATGGTGGTCCTGAGTGAGCCTTGACATCGCAAAGCCCTTTCCTGAGAGCTCTAGGGTAGGATGGGGAGAAATTAAGATGGTTTGCTGGGATAAAGGAGGTATTTTTAGTGCCCCTATTAGACCATGAGCCTCACCTGTCATCTTCATCTCTCTAACTCAACACTGATGTGTCACATGGCGATGGTAGTGTGTCTCCTCCGAAACTGTTTCACGGCCACAGTAGTCAGGCTTTCATTCTGTTCTCTCTCACCTTTTACCTTTATCTAGTTTGTAATATTTTGCCTAAGATCCCTCCTTGATAATTAGGCTGTGTTTAAGTGTCTCCTTTCCTTGTACAAGGTGGCTTAAAACACCATAAAGACCATTTAATTCTGGGCTACCTACCAGAAATCTTCCATCCTATCTCCTTTTCTCAGTATTCACGTAGCTCTCCTCAGTTTTCTAGTTTCGAGTCTGAAACCCCTGTCTTCAGGCTGTGAGAATGCACTGAATTCACCTTCCTTGGCTCCACTTGGAGCTGTCTTTTGCAATTTTGAAAACTGGCAGTGGTCTGCTCCTGGGACTACCCCTGTACCCACGGGGGACTGCTCCATCTCTCAGGCAGTTTTGTGTTTCGCCCGTGTGAGAATTAGTGAGGCTGCCATCCCCTGCAACAGCCCCGTGACACCGAGGACCCTCTGTTTCTCCTCTGAATGGGGGGCAGGAGGGGGGTGTTGGCCTTCATGGGTCACAGAGATGCCCCCTCCCATGGCCACAATGTGCAGCTCTTTGGAGCCAAGCCTGCGTGTGCCACTCGCTTGCCCCGCTCCTCACCAGTCTCACTCTTCCCACCTGTCTCCGTCTGCTGGGGCTGTTCCCAGACCCCCTCATCTTGCGGAGTTTGCGGGCAATTCCTGGCCTCCCCTGGCCTGTGGCTGCATCCCTCCCACCTGTTTATCATAACCATCTCCTCCCTGGGTTTTCACATCCCCTCTGTCCACACCTGTGTCCCAATTTCTTAACTTGATCACATCTAAAAAGACCCC
Source organism: Madoqua kirkii (assembly GCA_006408675.1). Classification (NCBI taxonomy): domain Eukaryota; kingdom Metazoa; phylum Chordata; class Mammalia; order Artiodactyla; family Bovidae; genus Madoqua; species Madoqua kirkii. The sequence goes on from SJYC01046329.1 coordinate 14,288, forward strand.
CCCACACACACACTCCAAACAAGGTCACAGTTCTGGAGTCACGCTCACACGTTAAGGCTCCTGCATATGAATTTGTGGGGACACATTCAGCCTGTAAGAGCACCCCCACCATCTGCTGCTTCTCCACCAGCTCTTGTGTCTCTGGGCTCATCACTAACTACATCTCCTGGCCTTGTGAGGAGGGTAGAAGGGGGCCTCTCCTGACTTCACCCCACGCCCCCGCCCTGCCAGTGTGGGTCTGTGCAGGGATTGGTAGTAGCACTGGGGAGGAAAGCCCTCTGGAGGGATGGGAGCAGGGAGGGGATGGCCTGTCCTGTGGACTGCACTTTGCCTGCCACCCACCTCCCCCACCCTTTGGGTCCCTTCAGCCTCTGCTGTCCTCTCTGCCTCTCCCTGCTTCGCACCCCAGGTCAGCCCACGTGGTCACCCTGGACCCCATGGAGCGAGTGCTCTCCCTCTTGTGGCCCAGCCTGGCGCCATAGACACCGCTTCTGCACTGGGCTGCCCCTGCTGGCCTCTGTGCCCCATCTTTGCCCAGGCTCCGAGGCAGAGGAGGAGCCCTGCCTCCTGCTGGAGTGTGACCATGCGTCCCATGGAGCCCAGACGTGCCCATCGCCTTGCCCCAGCCAAGCCCAGCCCCTCACCACTGCTTCCTCTTCTATTCCCCAGAAGCTGGAGGCTCGGGCCCTTGGGGACCCTGGTCCAGCTGTAGCCGGAGCTGTGTGTGTGTGGGATGGTCTCTGGAGCCGGGCACAAGCCTGTAACCAGCCCCCACTCCAGGGCCTGGGGGATTACTGCGAATGGCCTCGAACCCAGGGGGCGGCCTGCCAGGCTCTGCCGTGCCCAGGTACCTGCCAGGGACGACTGTGGGGGTCAAGGAAGAGAGGTCGGAAAGCTGTGGGGAGCATTCTGGGAAGTAGAGCGGGGAGGTGGGGGGGCGGGGAAGTGACCCGCACATCTGCCTGTCTACCCACCCAGTGCCTTCCCCTGCACAGTGACCAACTGCACCATAGAAGGGGCCAAGTACAGCGCCTGTGGTCCTCCCTGCCCTCGCTCTTGTAATGACCTTGTGGTGAGTCTGGGCTCCTGATGGTCACGTGTCGGATGGCAGGGTGTTGCCCCTCTGACCTGGGGCCGACCACGGTTGGCGGGAAGGATAGGGGTCAGTGCCCAGCTGGCCTGGCTCCTGGTTCTAGAAAGCAGTGGCAGTGAGCCTCATCCAGCAGCCCTTGTAGTCCTTAGCGCATATACGTTTCTCTGTTGACACGTTTTATGATAAAGACAGCAGGAACACACAGGAAAAGGGCAGTCCTCTTAGTGGATCATCTGAAATCCCTCGCGCAGGGCACATTGGTGTGCAGACCTTGACCCTGTGCACGAGCGAGTGCGCACGCATGTGCGGGGCGTGGGGCCAGTCCAGAACATGGAGAGGGACCCAGGTCGGCCGCAGGCCTGTGGGGGGTGTGGTTTGCAGGGAGGGGCGCGGTCCAGTGGCGCATGCGCAGTGGCGAGGAAGCGCCCCGAGTCAAAAGATGCAGCAAACAGCTAGGGCGAAGGGACGGCGCTTTGAGAAGCCCTGCTCGGGCCTGTCCAAGTAGGACGGGAAGCTCCACACGGAGGCTGGAGGACCAGGACACGGTGCTTGGTCCCGGCCTTTCCCAGGGAGCTCCAGCACCTTCCCAAATGCCCACTGCTCCCGCCAGCTTTCTGGTCCCCAGCTCTCTCCGTCCTAGGAGATCTGCCTTGGTACCCACTCAACCCTCCACAGGGCCCAACATCTGGTAGATATGCCATTCAGGGAAGCTCCTCACAGGCTGTCCCTTCCCCACTACCCTGGAGGAGAAACTCCAGTGGAAAGTCGGCATAAACTGTGTTTAGAAAAGACAGCTATGAACTGGAGCATCGCACTTCCCCCACCTCCTGCCCCCTGCAGCCTCCTTCTTCACTTCATCATGGCTCCCAGGCGCCCCCCTCCATCCCGCAGCAGTCCTCTTGGGCCTCCCACTTTCCACTGACCCGGGCTCTCCCTTTCTTTTCCCCTAGCCCTGCATTTGGCGCTGCCAGCCTGGCTGTTACTGCCCCCCAGGCCAGGTACTGAGTGCCAATGGCACCGTCTGCATCAGCCGGGTCACTGCAGCTGCCTGGACCTGCTGACCAGAGCGCTGCCCCTTCCGGATGCCCAGCTGGCCAGGCTGGCCAGCTGCAACTACTGGTGAGGGCCAGGAGTGGGGTGTGTGGCCAGGACGCCACGGGTGAGGGCAGGGCTAGTCCACTCGGTGTTTCAGCCACCCAAGCTCTCCCAGTCTCAGCTGATGCACGCTAGGCTCTCATAAGCCTTGAGAAGATGCGGCAGGTACCCTAAGCCCTGGTGTGACAGGTGGGGAAACTGAGGCAGCCAGCTCTGGGGGTCTGGGAGACTTCAGAGAGCTGGACTTGTGCTTTGAGGGGGCAGGGGGTGGCAGTGTGGTGTTTCCTTCTGCTGTCTAGCCTCCTTCAGCCACAGACAACCTGTGGTTACTTCCCCATAGGACTGAGTCCACAGGATACCTGAGAGTACCTTGAGTGGGTCAGGGAGCAGAGGCTGGAGGTGCTGGAGAGTTGGGAGGGAGACTGAGACCTCAGAGGGCAGTGGAGGTGACTGAGCTCTTCATTCACCTTGGCTGAGAGCTTTTAGCCTCAGAATTTCTTCAGTTTCTTTAGGTGGGACTTTTTTGAGATGATTCCTTGGTCAGCTTTGCTTAAATGTGCTTATTCACCCTCACGGTTATACTGGCCATCTGGAGCAAACAAGAGAGGGAGCACAGAAGGGCATTGCTTTGGGGAAGAGGGTGAAGACGGATGGGAATGATGGCTTCAGGAGAAGGGGTGTGGGCAGAGACAGGGTATGTGCCACACGAGGACAGAGCAGGGGGTCTTATGAGGTCATGTCAATGGGCAAGAGGACCATGGGTGAGTCCAGCTCACCTTGACTTGTTTTGGACCTCAGTTGATAGGTCTTCATCTTTTCCTCCTGGGTATCGAGAGTTCCATAACACTTCTAGAGCCTTGTGGCTTCCCAGTCACCTTAGTCATTTTGAAGACTCCCAGTGGTCTGCTCCAGAGCCCCTGAGCACCCCTATATATACCCATCCCCAGGGGGCCACATCATTATGCTTTATGAAGTCAGCAAGTCACTTTCCCCAGCCAATAGTGGCCTTGGGTGAGCCTGGACATCACAAAGCCCCATCTTGACACCTCTATGGGAGATGGAGAGCAACTCAGATAATTCCGTGGGAGAAATGCTGCTGTTACTGCTGCTAAGTCACTTCAGTCGTGTCCGACTCTGTGCAACCCCATAGACGGCAGCCCACTAAGCTCCTCTGTCCCTGGGATTCTCCAGGCAAGAATACTGGAGTGGGTTGCCATTTCCTTCTTCAGTGCGTGAAAGTGAAAAGTGAAAGTGAAGTCATTCAGTCGTGCCCGACTCTTAGCGACCCCATGGACTGCAGCCTACGAGGCTCCTCCGTCCATGGGATTTTCCAGGCAAGAGTACTGGAGTGGTTTGCTATTGCCTTCTCCGTGGGAGAAATGAGGTATTTTGAATGCCCTTAAGAGCCCTCCAACCTTACCCGCCATCCTCATCTCTCTAAGTCAACTCTGATGGGTCACATTGCAGGGAGAGTGTGTCTCCTCCAAACCTTGCCTTGCAACCACAGTATTCAGTGTTTCATTTGTTCTCTCTCACCTTTCATCATTAACTAGTTTTTAATCTTACCTACAATACCTTCATGATAATTAGGCTGTATTGAAGTGTCTGTGGAAATGAGAATCATTCCACTTTTCTCCTACAGGGTGGTCTGAAAGCACTTTGAAGGCCATTTAATTGTGGGCCTTCCCATCCCACCTCCTTTTGTTGGTATTCATGTAGCTCTTAGTTTTCTAGTTTCTAGTCTGAAACCACTGTCGTCAAGCTGTGAGACTGCACTGAATACACTTGCTCTTGCTCCATTTGGTTTTCCTTGTGGCTCAGCTGGTAAAGACTGCCTCTCATGCAGGACACTTGGGTTCCATCCCTGGGTTGGGAAGATCCCCTGGAGAAGGGCATGGCACTGCACTCCAGTATTCTTGCCTGGAAAATCTCCAAGGCCAGAGGAGCCTGTTGTGCTTATAGTCTATGAGTTTGCAAAGAGCTGGACACAACTGAACACATTCTGTCTAAAAAACTCTTAGCAAACTAGAAATAGAAAACTTCCTCCACCTGGTGAAGGTAATAATTTGTATAACTAACATCACAGTTTATGGTGGAATACTGAGTGCTTTACTTCTAAGATCAGAATCAACATAAAGATGTCCACTCTCATTATATTGAATTTCTGTCCATGAACTTATGGATTGCGAAATGATTGAGAAGTTATCCAGTTTGGAAAAGAATTAAACTGTTCTTATTTTTCAGTGACATCTTTGTAGAATATCCAATGAAATCTAAGCAACCACAGAATAACTAAAACGAAATGGAGCAGCCATCATGGTCAACAAAAGAGTCCAAAATGCAGTACTTGGATGCAATCTCAAAAATGACAGAATGATCTCTGTTCATCTCCAAGGCAAACCATTCAATATCACGGTAATCCAAGTCTGTGCCCCAACCAGTAACCCTGAAGAAGCTGAAGTTGAACGGCTCTATGAAGACCTACAAGACCTTTTAGAACTAACACCCCCGAAAGATGTCCTTTTCATTATCAGTTCAGTTTAGTTCAGTCGCTCAGTCGCGTCTGACTCTCTACGACCCCATGAATCACAGCACACCAGGTCTCCCTGTTCATCACTATCTCCCGGAGTTCACTCAGACTCAAGTCCATTGAGTCCGTGATGCCATCCAGCCATCTCATTCATATACATATGTGAGAATGCATCTGGATTTTATGAATTAGATTCATAACTGTTCTTCTATTTGTCCATAACAGCACAACAAATGTACAGTAAATATTTATTCATACCCACATACTTTGGCCACCTGATGTGAAGAGCTGACTCGTTGGAAAAGTCCCTGATGTTGGGAAAGATTGAAGGCAGGAGGTGAAGTGGATGACAGAGAATCAGATAGTTGGATGTCATCACCAACTTAATGGAAATGAGTTTCACTAAGCTCCAGGAGAGGTGATGGACAGGGAAGCCTGGCGTGCTGCAGTCCATGGGGTCACAAAAAGTCAGACACACTGAGCGGCTAAGAACTGACATACATTTGAGAGAACACATCTGGATTTTATAAATTACATTCATAAGCAATCTTCTCTTTCTCCACGAGAGGCCAGCATTAGCACAATAAATATCCATACCCACATACACCCTGGAGAGTCCCTTGGATTGTAAGGAAATCAAGCAAGTCAATCCTAAAGGAAATCAGACCTGAATATTCATTGGAAGGACTGATGCTGAAGCTGAAACTCCAATAATTTGACCAACTGATGGGAAGAACTGACTCATTTGAAAAGTCCCTAATGCTGGGAAAGATTGAAGGCAGGAGGTGAGGGAGATGAGAGCGAATGATATGCTTGGATGGCATCACCCACTCAACAGACATGAGTTTCAGCAGGCTCCAGGAGTTGGTGATGGATAGGGAAGCCTGGTGTCCTACAGTCCATGGGGTTGCAAAGAGTCAGACACTACTGACTGACTGAACTGAACTGACTGACATAAACATATAAAATACTAATACAGCTTCAAAATGGACGTGCTATTCCAAGAGTGGTGTACTACACAAGTTTTCATAATATATAGGGAAAATAACCACAGATGAATACCTCTGTGTATGGTACATCTGTACAGCTACAACAATAAGGCAATTTGAGTCAACATGCATGGACCGAGAGATGATGATACTAAGTGAAATGAGGCACACAGAGAAAGACAAACAACAAACAATATCACTTAAATGTGGAATCTAAGATAAATGAACACATGTATGAAACAGAAACACACTCATGGACATAGAGAACAGACTTGTGGTTTCCAAGGCTAAGAGAATTGGGGGAGCAATGGAGTAGGAGATTGGGGTTAAGAGATATAAACTAAAGTATATGGAATGGATTGACAAGTTCCTACTGTAGAGGACAGAGAACTATATTCAGTATCCTATGATAAATCATTATGGAAAATAATATATATGGGACATCCTTGGAAGTTCAGTGGTTATGACTCCACACTTCCACTGCAGGGCATACATGTTCAATCCTTGGTCTGAGAGCTAATCCCACATGGTTAAAAGTGTAGCCAAAAGACAAAAAAAAAAAAAAAAAGATGAAACAAAAGAATGTACACACACACACACACACACATATATATGTACACACAGACAATGTGTGTATGTATGTATGTATGTGTATACATATATATACACACATATATATGTATAACTGAATCACTTTGCTATAAAGCAGAAAGGAAATGGCAAACCATTTCAGTATTCTTGCATTGAAAACCCCATAAACAGTCAGTCATTCAGTCAGTTCAGTTGCTCAGTCGTGTCTAACTCTTTGCGACCCCATGAATCACAGCACACTAGGCCTCCCTGTCCATCACAAACTCCTGGAGGTCACCCAGACTCATGTGTATTGAGTTGGTGATGCCATCCAGCCATCTCTTCCTCTGCTGTGCCCTTCTCCTCCTGCCTCCAATCCCTCCCAGCATCAGGGTTTTTTCCAGTGAGTCAACTCTTCTCATGAGGTGGCCAAAGGACTGGAGTTTCAGCTTCAGCATCAGTCCTTCCATGAACATGCAGAAATGATCTCATTTAGGATGGACTGGTTGGATCTCCTTGCAGTCCATACTCTCAAGAGTCTTCTCCAACACCACAGTTCAAAAGCTTCAATTCTTTGGCCCTCAGCTTTCTTCACAGTCCAACTCACATCCATACATGACTAATGAAAAAATTATGGCCTTGATGAGATGAACCTTTGTTGGCAAAATAATGTCTCTGGTTTTAATATGCTTTCTAGGTTGGTCAGAACTTTCCTTCCAAGAAGTAAGTGTCTTTTAATTTCATGGTTGCAATCACCATCTGCAGTGATTTTGGAGCCACTCAAAATAAAGTCAGCCATTGTTTCCATTCTTTCCCCATCTATTTGCCATGAAGTGATGGGACCAGATGCCATGATCTTAGTTTTCTGAGTGTTGAGTTTTAAGCCAACATTTTCACTCTCTTCTTTCACTTTCATCAAGCATTTCTTTACTTCTTCTTCACTTTCTGCCATAAGGGTGGTGTCATCTGCATATCTGAGGTTATTGATATTTCTCCTGGCAATCTTGATTCCAGCTTGTGCTTCCTCCAGTGCAGCGTTTCTCATGATGTACTCTGCATATAAGTTAAATAAGCAGGGTGACAATATACAGGCTTGACGTAGTCCTTTTCCTATTTGGAACCAGTCTGTTATTCCCTGTCCAATTCTAGATGTTGCTTCCTGACCTGCATACAGGTTCCTCAAGAGGCAGGTCAGGTGGTCTGACATTCCCATCTCTTTCAGAATTTTCCACAGTTTATTGTGATCCACACAGTCAAGGCTTTGGCATAGTCAATAAAGCAGAAATAGATGTTTTTCTGGAACTCTCTTGCTTTTTTGATGATCCAGTGGATGTTGGCAATTTGATCTCTGGTTCCTCTGCCTTTTCGAAAACCAGCTTGAACATCTGGAAGTTCATGGTTCACATATTGCTGAAGCCTGGCTTGGAGAATTTTGAGCATTACTTTACTAGCATGTGAGATGAGTGCAATTGTGTGGTAGTTTGAGCATTCTTTGGCATTGCCTTTCTTTGTGGCATAGTCAATAAAGCAGAAATAGATGTTTTCCTGGAACTCTCTTGCTTTTTCCATGATCCAGCATATGTTGGCAATTTGATCTCTGGTTCCTCTGCCTTTTCTAAAACCAGCCTGAACATCTGGAAGTTCACAGTTCACGTATTGCTGAAGCCTGGCTTGGAGAATTTTGAGCATTACTTTACTAGCGTGTGAGATGAGTGCAATTGTGTTGTAGTTTCAGCATTCTTTGGCATTGCCTTTCTTTGAGATTGGAATGAAAACTGATCTTTTCCAGTCTTGTGGCCACTGCTGAGTTTTCCAAATTTGCCGGCATATTGAGTACAGCACTTTCACAGCATCATCTTTCAGGATTTGAAATAGATCAACTGGAATTCCATCACCTCCACTAGCTTTGTTCACAGTGATGCTTTGTAAGGCCCACTTGACTTCAAATTTCAGGATGTATGGCTCTAGGTGAGCGATCAAACCATCGTGATTATCTTGGTAGTGAAGATCTTTTTTGTACAGTTCTTCTATGTATTCTTGCCACCTCTTCTTAATATCTTCTGCTTCTGTTAGGTCCATACCATTTCTGTCCTTTTTCGAGCCCATCTTTGCATGAAATGTTCCCTTGGTATCTCTAATTTTCTTGAAGAGATCTCTAGTCTTTCCCATTCTGTTATTTTCCTCTGTTTCTTTGCATTGATGGCTCAGGTAGGCTTTATTCTCTCTCCTTGCTATTCTTTGGGACTCTGCATTCAGAGGCTTATATCTTTCCTTTTCTTTTTTGCTTTTTGCTTCTCTTCTTTTCACAGCTATTTGTAAGGCCTCCCCAGACAGCCATTTTGTTTTTTTTGCATTTCTTTTCCATGGGGATGGTCTTGATCCCTGTCTCCTGTACAATGTCATGAACCTCTGTCCATAATTCATCAGGTACTCTATCAGATCTAGTCCCTTAAATCTATTTCTCACTTCCATTGTATAAGTATAGGTTTACAGACGTTATAAAGATTGTAGAGACAGTTCCCTTACCCCACAGCCAGTTTCCCCTAATATTAAGACCTTCCATTACCAGGGGGGCATTTGTCACAGCCAAGGAACCAACACCAGTACATGCCTATTCATGAAGCCCCATACTTTGTCTGGGTCTCGTTAGTTTTTCCCATGTTCTTTTTCCATGCCACTCCATTTGGTTGTCATGTCTCTGGAGGCTCCTCTGGGCTGCAGCAGCCCTCAGACATTCAGACCTTCATTGACGGCAGGAGTGTTGGTCAGTGCTTGTAGAGCATAGTTGGTATTTTGTAGTGTTGTCCTCAGTTTGGGTTTGTCTGATGCTTTTCTATGGCTAGACTAGGGTTACAGCTTTCTTGGGAAGAAGGCCACAGAGGTAAAGTGCTCTTCTCGCCATATGAGTTATAGTGTCCATATTTAAAAAATGACTTATCATGGATGATGTCCATGTTGGTCCTCTGGCCAATGTGGTGCTGCCAGGCTTCTCCTTGGGGAGTAACTTTGTTCTCCCTTTACACACTTGTCTCATTGGCAGAAAGTCACTGAATGCAGTCCAAGCCCAGTAACTGGGGAATTCAGTTCTAGCTCCTTCAAGAGAAGTATCTACACAAAATATCTGTGGCTTTATAAAGTTTTGTAAAATATCTATTTGTTTATTTGGCTGCACTTGGTCTTAGTTGTGGCCCTTGGGATCTTTAGTTGCGGCATGTGACCTCTTAGTTGCAGCATGTGGGATCTAGTTCCCTGACCAAGAATTGAACCTGGGTCCCCAGCATTGGGAGCACAGTCTTAGCTCCTGGATGACCAGGGAAGTCCCTACACAAAATATTTGTAACTTTCTGTATGGGAGATCGTCTTTTCTGCTCCATTTTTAATTTATTAAGTACCTTATATCAGTATGGTCTCATGGATAACCACTTTGGATTTTAATTCAACTCTACATTATTTATTCTCTTTCTCAAACTGTCCCAGTTTTGGCCCTTGGCAGCTCTTTCAGCTCAGCTCTTGTGTGCCTTTGATATGTCTTCATTATTATGATTCTGGGGGAATACTTTCTTACTTTCCAGGACCATAATATGCTCCAGGATCATCTTAATATATATCCTGCCCCAGTCCTAGAATGAACTATATCTCCAAGGAACTCTGGTTTATTTTATAGGAAAAATATTAGAAATCAAGAATTTGGGGGACTTCCCTGGTGGTCCAGTGGTTAAGACTCCAAGCTTCCACTGCAGGGGTGTTGACCCCTGGTTGGGGAACTAAGATCTTGCATGCCATGTAGCACAGCCAAAACAAACAAAACACAATAAACACTTCATTGAGATGGACAACATATTAAAAAAAGAAAGAAAGAAAGAAAAAAAAGATTTTTTGCACTGGGTGACTTGCTGGTGCTTTTAATAGAACCTCAGCTAGGGAACAACGAACGAGGTGATCATCTGTGAGTTAATTAACAGTCCTACATGACTGTTTCAAGATTTGACAAAGCCAGCAAAAATAACTTTAGAACATCCAAGAAATGGCTTTTCTTTAAGAGGAAGCTTTTGGGGTATTAGGGTGAGGGGTAGTTACTTGTTTGGCATGATAGAAAAAGTCTTTCAATAAGCAATATTTTTCAAAGGAATGATGCTGAGAGTCCCTTGGACTGCAAGGAGATCAAGCCAGTCAATCCTAAAGGAAATAAGTTCCTGAATATTCATTGGAAAGTCTGATGCTGAAACTGAAGCTCCAACATCTTGGCTACCTAATGTGAAGAACTGACTCATGGAGAAGACCCTGATGTTGGGAAAGATTGAAGGCAGGAGAAGAAGGGACAACAGAGGATGAGATGTTGGATGGCATCACTAACTTGATGGACATGAGTATGAGTAAGCTTTGGGGGTTGGTGATGGACAGGGAAGCCTGGTGTGCTGCAGTCCATGGGGTCACAAAGAGTCAGACATGACTGAGCAGCTGAACTAAACTGTTATTATTTTTTCATGTTCTAGTCCTTAAAATCTTCCACACATTTTTTTAAAATCAAAATATAGTTGATTTATAGTTAGCATTAATTTCTGATGTATAGCAAAGTGATTCAGTTACACACACACACACACACACAGTTTTTTTCATATCCTTTCCCATGTTGCTTTATCATGTGCTGTGCAGTAGGACGTTGCTGTTTGTCCATTCTACATACAATAGTTGGCATTTGCTACTCCTAAACTCCCCAGTCCTTTTCTCCCCCAGTCCCTCCTCCCTCTTGGCAATCACAAGTCTTCTCTTTGTGAGTCTGTTTGTTTTTCATAGATAGGTTCGTTTGTGTCATATTTTATACTCCACATATAAGTGATATTATATGGCATTTGTTATTGTCTGACTTACTTCATTAATATGATAATCTCCAGGTCCATCCATATTGCTGCAGGTGGCAGCATGTCATTCTTTTTTATGGCTGAGTAGTATTCCAGTGTGTATATGTACCACATCTTTCTCCATTCATCTGTTAATGGGCACTCAGTTGCTTCCATGTCTTGGCTATTGTAAACAGTGCTGCAGCGAACACTGAGGTGCATGCATCTTTTTGAATTATAGCTTGCTCTGGGTATATGGCCAGGAGTGGAATTGCTAGGTCATATGGCAACTCTATTTTAGTTTTTTGAGGAGCCTCCACACTATTTTTCAGTCTTAAAATCTTGACTGCAGTTGTAATGATGGTGATATCACCATCATGTCTGTATCACCCTGCTGTCCCTTTATGCCAGCACCTGGTGGGCATCTTTATCTTGGGACTTGGAACAAATTATAGAAGGATTAGTTTTCAGTGACTCCAGAGTTAGATGACTGAAGACTGTAATGACCACACCTTTCTCTCTTCCTCATGTACTTCTCCGTTACTAACTTCCATCTCCTGAGGTTATATGTTTCACTCTGAAGGAGTCTAAGATAAACTAGAGCAAAGATAAACTTTTTAAATAATTTGGAGGAAATGAATACATTATTTAAAACATTTTTCTATTAAGGCCAGCATTGGCAATGGCATCCCACTCCAGTACTCTTGCCTGGGAAATCCCATGGACAGAGGAGCCTGGTAGGCTACAGTCCATGGGGTCGCTAAAAGTCGGACACGATTGAGTGACTTCACTTTCACTTTTCGCTTTTATGCATTGGAGAAGGAAACGGCAACCCATTCAAGTGTTCTTGCCTGGAGAATCCCAGGGACAAAGGAGGCTGGTGGGCTTCCATCTATGGGGTTGCGCAGAGTTGGACACGACTGACGCGACTTAGCAGTAGCAGCAGCAGACATGTGTAACACTGGAATGAATTTTAAACATACGTATTGAGTGAGGCATCAAATATTTTTTTTTTTCAAACTTGCTAAACAATAAAAGGGGCTCTGGGTCTGCTTTTGGACACATGCAGTGGTGAGCAGTAGCTTGCAGTAAGCAGCAGCTGCAGTGAACAGTAGCTGAAAGCAAGACTTTAGTTCTCTGCCCAGGAGTCCTAACTGCTAGACCAGAGGCTAATGGCTAGGGCCTGAGTCTCCAGTCCTTGCCTGCCTTGACCAGAATGAACTCTGAAGAGGCAGCAGAAGGTAAAGGAAAAAGTAAAACAGTTATTGGAAAAGCAGAGTACATGTGGGAAGACACGTGGGCAAATTCTGCAAAAGTCTTGAGAGTCTTTGTGAGGTTTATTATTAGAGACAGCACAAGTCGGAGAGCACACAAAGGATCACTTTGTTTAGTTAAGGTGGGAGCGAGGCAGAGATGTACACCCAGAGAGGAAGGGTGCGGGTGATCTCTCTAATGAGGAGAACTGCCGGAGAGGTGGTTAAATCATTTATATAGGGCAGTTCTGGGCTTCTGTTGACCTTTGCCCAATTATCTGGTTTCTTTTTCCACACCTGACTTGCCCTAGGACCCTCCTCAACATGTGTGCATGATTTTTCCAAGATGGATTCCAGCCCAAAGGCCTATAGGGGAGCCTTGGCATCACATATCTTGGGGTGGTGTCCTCTCCTTTTGACCCCCAAGGAGCCTTTTTGTACATGGGCAATGTCTCCCTTGCTCCAAGGATGGGAAATATATGACCTCTCGATCTTTTACTCAAACAGGCTTTAGCCTCTCTCTGTTTCTGCCATGACTATTATCTTAAAATGTTCACTTTAAGAGACAAAGCCTGGCTGTGTACACTGTTTCTGTTCCATTTCAGAGACCAAACATGGAGGCTGATTGTAAATGCTTAACCTGAAGCCCACCCATCTCTTGTCTCAGGAAATGCAAGCAGGAGGCTAGTTCTAAGTGTCTGGCCTGAAAACCACTTGTTTCCTGCCCCATGAAATGTAAACAGGAGGCCAGCTGTAAATGGAGCCCACCTAAAGCTGCCTCAACTCCATGCAATGGACAATGCAGCAGTCAAGGAATCAAGGCTACAGGCTACAGTGGGGCTCCCTGGTGGCCCAAATCGTGAAGAATCTGCCTGCAATGCGGGAGACCTGGCTTGATCCCTGGGTCGGGAAGAGTGTGGATACTTCTCAAAAAGATTATACTCAGTGAAAAAGGCCAGATGAAAAAGGCCACATATTCCATGATTTCAGTGACATAAAATGTCTATAGTCAGCAAATCTATAGAGATAGGAGTTGGTGATGGAAATGGGGATTACCTGTAAACAGACATGAAGGGTCTTACTGAGTTAACAGGGATGTTCTAAAACTAGATTATGGTCATAGCTGTAAAACTCTGTGAATTTAGTGAATTTATTAAAAATCACTGAATTGCAAATTTAACAAATCAATCTTATTAAAACTCAGTTAAGTTTTTACCAAAAAGTAAAAGGAAGATAGGAAAGAAAGTAAAAAGGGTATGGTTCCCAGAATCTCTGGGGGTGTGCGCTCAGCTATTGGGGTGTTTGGTGGAAAAGTTTTAAGAGTGTGGCTATAAATTAACTTGGGTATGCTTGGTCTCTGCAACTTGAAATAACCTAGCAAGCTATGTGTTGTTTCACTTATGTTAAAGGGTGACTAAAACCACCCACCCTGGCCAGGCATGATTGTAACCACGTGCCTGAGCTATTTTATAACAGGGGGTCCTATCAAGGAACAGGAAAGGAACAAACCCTCATCAACTGGAAGAATTCAGAAAAGGTCAAAAGGAGATGCCATATATCCTACCACCTCCCAGAATCCTCCTCACTGGACGTCATCTTGGCTGAGCGATGTGCGCACCACCAGGAAGGACCCTGAGTCAGAGTGATTGGCCAAGACAACCAGGAAACGAACCCCATCACCATAAAACCCCAGACTGCAATCATGTGGCAGAGCAGTTCTCCTGAGTTCCCTTATCCTTCTGCTTTCCAATCAGGTGCCCTTTCCTGATAAAGTCTCTTGCTTTGTCAGCACCGGTATGACTCCTTGGACAATTCACTTTTGAGTGTTGGAAAAAGTTCACCCTCAGGTCCTGGATGGGGTGGCCCTTCCTGTAACACTTACTATAAAAAACAGCATAATTTATTTAAAATAATAATGAATTCTAAGCAACAGCTTTTGATATCCGTTTCAGTACATTCTCAAGAAGGACTCTGTGAGCAGTCCAAACTAGGTAGGACTGATCTGTCTTCTGAAAGGAACTAGAGTACTGCTTTTCAAATTTTATACTCATAGCGTCACCTGTGTGTGCATGTGTGGTAAGTTGCTTCAGTCATGTCTCTGTTTAACCCTATGGATTGTAGCCCACCAAGCCCCTCTGTCCACAAGATTCTCCAGGCAAGAATACTGGAGTGGGTAGCCATGCCCTCCTCTAGAGGATCTTCCTGACCCAGTGGTTGAACCCAAGTCACTTATGTCTCTCGCATTGGCAGGCGGGTTCTTTACCACTAGCACCACCAAATGCATATTCAGATTAAGCAGGTCTGGGGGTGCCACCTGAGATTCTGCATTTTAACAAGCTCCAGAGGGTTGCTCGTGCTACTGTTGGTCCACGGAACACACTTTGAGCAGCATGGGACTGCAGCACAGTGCTCAAGGGTTAAGGATTTGCAAACAGATGAAGATGGATTCGCATCTGGACCCTGTTTCTTCAACGGCAGTGTAATTTTGTGCAAATAGCTTGAGGTCTGCGTGCTTCAGTTTCATCAAGTGCAACGTGGGATGGATAATAGTCCTAGCTCACAAGGCTGTTGTGAGGACCAAATGCATGTAAAACACTTGGAAATAGTCCCGAGTGCAAAGGGGCTGTTCAAGGTAGTTGTCAACGTTATTCTTTTTTTTTTTAATTTTTTTTTTAATTTTTATTTTTGTTTAATGCTTATTCCATTTCACAGTACTGTATTGGTTCTGCCATACATTGACATGAATTAGCCACAGGTGTACACGATCTCCCCTTGTTAAAGCCCCCTCCCACCTCCCTTCCCTGCCCATCCCCCCGGTTTATCCCATACACCGGCCCCAAGCATCCTGTATCCTGTATTGAACATAGACTGGTGCTTCATCTCCCATATGATTGTATACATGTTTCGTTGTCATTCTCCCAGATCTTCCCACCCTCTCCCTCTCCCTCTGAAGCCAAAAGTCCGTTCTATACCTCTGTGTCTCTTATATTGTCTCACTTTCGGGGTCATCATTACTGTCTTCTAAATTCCATATATATGTGTCAGTATACTGTATTGGTGTTTTTCTTTCTGGCTTACTTCACTCTGTATAATCGGCTCCAGTTTCATCCATCTCATTAGAACTGCGTCAAACTTATTCTTTTTGAGGGCTGAGTAATACTCCATTGTGTATATGTACCACAGCTTTCTTATCCATTCATCTGCTGATGGACATCTGGGTTGTTTCCATGTCCTGGCGATTATCAACGTTATTCATATTATGCTATGTCTGGTCATAATCCTCTTTTGGTTTCTTTTGACACTCTGCTCACTGGGGACTCATGGCTGCTCTGTCTTGGTTTGGTATTGGATTATTTCTTCTTTCTCTCTTCTCTCTTTGGTCTCAAAGCATTTATTTATTTTTATTTAATTAAAAAAGTCTTTTTGGCTGTACTGGGTCTTTGTAGCAGCACACAGGCTTAGTTGCCCTGTGGCATGTGGGATCTTATCTTCCCAACCAAGTATTGAACCTACACCCCTGCGCTGGAAGGCGGATTCTTAACCACTGGACTGCTAGGGAAGTCCCACACTTATTAAAGCTTATGGAAAGTTGTCCAAGTTTGTTTACGTGCTTTCAGAGGTTTCACTTAAGTACCTACTCTTGACTTAAAAGAGATTTGTTTCCTCCTGTATTATCTGCAGAGTATCTGGTCCTAAATTATTCCTTACCCAGAAATGGCTGTTATCTGGTTGGAGCTGAGACTCTTCTGGTCTCTCTGTCTTGTATTTTCTGGGCCGTGGAGTGGTGAAGAGTTTTTCAGCTGTTCTCCTCGACCCCCACACACATCATTTTTTTTTTTTTTGGAAGAATAATTTCCTGATTAGAGTGTGAGCTGAAAATGGAATTTTCCCTTTGTTGAGTAGAAAAATCCTGGAAGCCAAGACAATTCCTGTAAAACCACACTAAATATGTCCCCAACCCCACCCCACTACCCTACATGTACTAGTTCAGAGGATATCCCTGTTTAACGATTTCATTTTTAATACTGCTTCACACGCGAGCATTTGTGTAGAGACGGAATGCTTTTGTCTTGATGAATTGCTCCACCAAGCACCATCTTGCTTGTGTCTCCAGGTCACATAAAGAGTTCATTAGTAAACAATACCCCCCTTTCTTTTCTTTCTTTTGGCCAGGCTGTGTGGTTTGCGGGATCTTAGTTCTCCGACCAGGAATTGAACCGGGGCCACCACAGTGACAGTGCCAAGTCTTAACCACTGGACTGCCAGGGAATTCCCTGTAAGATATTTAGATGAACTATATTACACCAGCTCTAAGGTGTCTGCGTGTGTGCTATTTAGAGGTACCCACAAGAGACGAGGCCACCACAAGAAACTAAAGGAGGCACAGTTTTGAGATTCATTTATTTATTATAATAAATCTCATTATAAATTATTTACTTATTTGGTCACACCAGGTCTTAGGTGAGGCACATGGGGTTTAGTTTCCTGACGAGGGATCCAACCCGAGACCCTGCATGGGGAGCACAGAGTCTTAGCCCCTGGACCAGCAGGGAGGTCTCCCAAAGGAGGCGCATCTTCACCCCAGTACCAGAACTTGGAGAAATACAAACTCGAGACGCAACATCCTGGACTGGTGAAATCCCTGTAGTGTTCTTTTAAGAATGATTAATTCATGCTTTTGTAAAAGTACTGCCAGGGGATATTTTTCAAAAATCCATTTCACTGAGGTGTCATTAATATATCATTAAATGCATGCATCCAATGTGTAGAATTCATGAACCTTGACAAATGTGTGTACTCACACAATCACCACTGCAGTCAAGGTGTCAAACATTTCTACCACTCCTGGGGGATTCTTAATCCCTATAAATTCCCCTGGTAAGGGGAAGGGGAGGTCACGCCCCTGGGTAGTAAGTGGGCTCTGCTAAAAGGGGGAAGGAAGTCATATTCTGAAGGACTAAAGGACGTGGTTTCATCACCAGAGGAGGATGTGATGGTCATGGACCACAGGAGAAGGAAGCCATCTGGGAACTAGAGTTTTCCCTGAGAAGGTCCCAAGTGAAATCTCTTCCACTTTTTTTTCTACTTCTATTTTCTCTAAGTCATATTTAGTATTCTGTGCTATTGTTGTGCTTCAGTCGCTAATTCATGTTCACCTCTTTGTGACCCCATGGACTGCAGCACGCCAGGCTTCCCCGTCCTTCACTATCTCCTGGAGCTTGCTCAAACTTATGTCCACAGGGTTGATGATGTCATCCAACCATCTCATCCTCTGTCATCCCCTTCTCCTCCTGCTTTCAATCTTTCACAGCATCAGGGTCTTTCCCAGTGAGTTGGCTCTTCACATCAGGTGGCCAAACTATTAGAGCTTCAGCATCAGTCCTTCCAATGAATATTCTGGGTTGATTTCCTTTAGGATTTACTGGTTTGATCTCCTTGCTGTCCAAGGGACCCTATAGAATCTTCTCCACCACCACAATTTGAAAGCATCAAATTTTTTGGCACTCAGCTTCCTTTATGGTCCAACTCTTACATCTGAACATGACTATTGGAAAGACCACAGCTTTAACTATAAGAACCTTTGTTGGCAAAAGTCTGTGTTGAGTGTCACCAAATCTTTTACAAAGACACAGACTCTGTTAGTGGTGTATGGCAGGTGTCAAGGGGGAGAGAGCAAAGGGAAATGCCACTAGCTGAGGCCAGCAAGGCAGAGATTGCACCACTTTAGGATGAACAAGGATTTGGGAGGTCCTGGAATGACAAGACACAGAGAATGGTGGCTTTAGATAGACTGAAAACAGCAGCTGCACCTTAGACTGACTCAGAGACAGGTATGAGATGAGTTCAACAGAGGAAACCCTTAAAATAGGGTTGTTGTATTTAGCAAATAAAAATTAGGATGCCCATTTAAATTTGAATTTCAGATAAACAATGAATAATTTAAGGGTAAGTATGTCTCATGCAGTATTTGAAAGACATTATTCTAAAAAAATTTGTGCTTTATCTGAAATTCCAGTTTAACTGATCATCTTGTATTTTATCTGAAAACTCTAACTTATAAGAGAGAAACTCTAGTAACTTGATTGCAATGTTAACCATTTAATCAAAATAATTAAAAGTGAAGGATGAAAAATAAGAATCCACATCTTATGGAGGTTTGAATAAAGGATGATATGTGTATGTGTGTGTGTGTGTATACATATACATTAAAAAGATTAAAGAGAATTAAAACTGAAAGACCAATATATATTTTTGGACTTCAACATAAAGTGAACTTGATATTTTATTTGCTTGACTTGAATATGTTTTCTAGGGAGCTAAGTAAGTTTTTTATTTTTAGTTCTAAACTGACTGAGTCTTTCAAAGCCTGAGTAGGTTATGCTTTCCTTAGAGACTTTTGATCTGGGCACCATTTCAACAAGAACAATTTTCTACCTGTGGGCATTTTTTGCTAGAGATTGGATCACAGAAGCCTTTGACCTTTTTTCTTTATTTTTTCCTTATTGGTTTATTTATTTGTTTATTTTAATCTGTTCCCTATTTTACTTTTATTGAAGTCAAGTTGCATTATATTAGTTTCAGCTGTACAGTGTAGTGATTCAGTATTTCAACGGATTATATACTCCATTAAAAGTTGTTTTAACAGCTATAATTTCCTGCACTGCACAATATGACCTCATTTCTCTATTTTATACATAGTAGTTTATATCTCTTAATCCCACACCCTTATTTTGCTTTTCGTCACTGAGTGTGATGTTAGCTATGGGACTGTCATAAATGGTCTCTATTATGTTGAGACATGTTATCTCTTTACCAAGTTTGATGAGATTTTTCTATCATTAATGGATATTGTATACTGAATATTGAAATGCTCTTTCTGCATTTTTTGAGACGATCATTTGATTTTTATCCTCCTTTTGTTAATATGGTGTATCACTTTGATTTATTTGCAGATATGGAAGCATTCTTGGGTCCATGGAATAAATCCAACTTGAGTGTAACTGTGTACTATCCTTTTTTTATATTGTTGGATTTGGTTTGCAAATGATCCTTCCTCACAGTTAAAAAATTATTTATATGGAAGTTTCATATGTAAAAAATTCAAGTAGTGTCAAAATACTTATTAGAAAAATAAGTGACCCTTTGTTCAAAACTTTTTCATTCTGTACCTCCAATCCCCAGTAATAACCACTTTCAATCCTTTTTAGAAATTATTTCTGATCAGTAATTCCACATGTTATATAATATTCTAATGTTAAATAATCTCTTCAGATTATTTTTTTGTTTCCTGCTAGATAGTTGAGAATTTCTCTGTCTTATACTACTCTCTGCAATTCTCTTTCCACTTCTCTCTGCCATCTACCCAATCTTTCACAATTGTTAGTTCAAATAAGGATCGTTTACATCATTTCAGTTTATAAAAGTCATTCACTGCTGAGAAATGTAATATATTGTGGTTGCATTTTAATACAATTTTTGTTTGAGTTAGTATTTGCCTCTGCATTTTGGGAAAAAACCTCACTATTTATTTATTTTTGGTTGCCCTGGTCTTTGTTACTTCAGGCAGGCTTTCTCTAATTGTGGTGAGCAGTGGCCACTCTTTATTGCAGCGCATGGGCTTCTCACTGCAGTGGCTTCTTGTTGCAGAGCATGGGCTCCAGCGGGTGGGCTCACCAACTGTGGTGCACAGGCCTAGCTGCTCCAACATGTGGTGTCTCTCCAACCTGGGACTGAACCCTACACTGGTAGGCGGATTCTTAACCACTGAACCACTGGGGAAGTTCCTTCCTTGGCTTTTTAAATCTTTTGGTCTTTTAAACTGAGGTCTAATTGACACAGAACATTTTATTAGTTTTCGATATACAACACAGTGGTTCGATGTTTGCATACACTGTGAAGTGATCGCCATAAGTCTATTTAACATATGTCCTCATACATGTTACAAAATATTTTTTTTCTTATAAGAACCCTTAACATTTACTCTCTTAGCAACTAACTTTTTTCATAATTTAAAACTTTATTCTATTTTATAATACTGTAATGATTTTGCCATACATTGACCTGAATCAGCCATAGGTGTACACGATCTCCCAATGCCGAAGCCCCCTCCCACCACACACCATCTCCCCAGATCTTCCCGTACACCAGCCTCAGGCATCCTGTATCCTGTATTGAACATAGACTGGTGCTTCATTTCTTATATGATAGTATACATGTTTCGGTGCCATTCTCCCAAATCATCCCACCCTCT
>SJYC01046344.1:0-23731 GCA_006408675.1 Madoqua kirkii
TTTCATTTGTCTCAGTAAATTTTAAAAAATTTCCCTTTTGGTTTCTCCTTTGATCCACTAGTTGTTTTGGAGTGTGTTTTTTAGTTGCACATATTTGTGAATGTTTCAGTTTTCTTACTGTTACTGATTTCTCATTTCTTATCATGTGATTGGAAAGGTATGATTTCTATCTTCTTAAACTTTTTAAGGAGCTTCCCTGGTGGCTTAGATGGTAAAGAATCCACATGCAGTGTGGGAGTCCTAGGTTTGATCTCTGGGTTGGAAAGAGCCCCTGGAGAAGGGAACAGAGCTACCCACTCCTCTTGCCTGGAGAGTTCCATGGACAGAGGAGCTTGGCAGGCTATAGTCCATGGGGTCACAATGTTGACCTAACACCTGCTGTACCCTGAAGAGTATTCTGTACACTTTAGAGGAATGTGTATTCTATTGCTGTTGAATGGACTATTCTACATGTGTTATATCCATTTTGGCTATATTGTTGTTCAAGTCATCTGTTTCCTTCTTGATTTTCTGTTTGGATGACTAATCCATTCTTGAAAAGGGAATATTGAAGTCTCCTACTATTTCTGTATTGCTGTCTGCTTGTCCCTTCAGTTCTGTTAATATTTGCTTTATCTATTATTGTTGCTGTTAAGTCATTATGTCATGTCCAAATCTTTGAGACCCCATGGACTGCAGCACACCAGGCTTCACTGTCCTTCACTGTCTCCCGGAGTTTGCTCAAACTCATGTCCATTGAGAAGGTGATACCATACAATGATCTCATATGAGCAGGAAGGGGCTTCCCGTACTCTAAAGGAGTATGTGAAAATTGGCATATATAAAGAGAAATAGAACTGGAAGAGTGGGCAGTATTATTTCAAAAAGCCCTTGTCCTATACTACATGACATCTCAGATTATCATGTGGATCAACTGTTTCAGAAAATGTATATTATAAACATAAAATATTTTTCTTCATTACAACACAAATGGCATCTGTAACAAAATCCTCTATTGCAAAGATCCTAAAGGCCCTTCTTGGGAAAAGGATACTGTCCCTCCTGTTTGAGAAGCCCTATATACCTTGAACTATTTCTCCATTTGATTTATTCACAACTAGTCTTGAAGCTCCTTGAACAAATGATATTTCTTACTTTTAAATATTTACTTCCTTTATAGTTCCCAATATATAGAATTGCACATAATAAAAGTTTAGGAAATTCCCATTGAGTGTAACTGAAATATAACTCCTGCTCAAGGAATCTGATACTGGTGTGTTTAAAAATCCCCAATAAATTCTTTCCTATAAATAGAATAGTTAAATATCCCAATTATATGGGTTGATTCTTTAGTGTGGTAAAACTCGCTGCTCAATATTTTTATGCTAAAATATTCTTGCTTAAATAATTTAGGCCACAACTCTAATCATGACACGAACTAGAATAATCATTTGTGTTTGAGTTCATGAGTCAGACCTTGCCTGGTTTGCATATTACCAAGGTCTTCCAGAAGGTGTAGTCTGACCTCGTTGTGTTTATAGGTATATGGAAAATAGTTCAAACCAATTCCTTTGCTTGTAGATTAAACCAGTGGAAAGTGATTTTCGAGGAGCTACAAATATATGAGGTGACAGAAAGGGTACTTGAACCAGTTGTGGAACATTGGCCAGTCACATTCTGCAATTCTACCCATTGAGGTACATTGTATTTTGGATATAAGAACACCCCTGATGAAGTAAATCAGAATTTTGAGATCAGAGCAGGAGTGTGGGAGCATGCATGTGTAGGTTGAAAAAGTTCCCCAGGTGATTCTGATACCAAGCTCACTATATGCCACCGTTGAGAACTGGCAGAAAACAACCGAGGAGTAAATACTGTACCGAAGGATCAATGGATTGTTTGCCCACTCTTCAAAAATTATGCCATTGTTTGCTTTGACTCATCTATAAATATGATCTGAGGATACATAAAAGGCCACTGTACATGTTTGCACATATTGTTCACTGCACAAGGTCTTCTGGTCAACATGGTGAATGGGGCCTGAAATCCAGCCCATGTTCTACTTACCGGACTTCCCTGGTGGCTCAGACGGTAAAGCATCTGTCTACAATGCAGGAGGCTTGGGCTCAATCCCTGGGTCTGGAAGATCCGCTGGAGAAGGAAATCACAATCCACTCCAGTACTATTGCCTGGAAAATCCTATGGACAGAACTCTACTTACCAAGCTACCTAATCTGGTTAGGGGGCTGTAATTACCTGATGGAAGGGTCCCACGTGGGTTAGGGATGGCAGTCCTGAGCATGATATAATCATTTTTGAGTATATTACATCTTTCAGGAAACCATAGTTTCTCCTAGGATAGTAAGGAGTGCTTCAGTGATCTCTAGGTTATTTGATCCTAATGTGATCTAACTTACCTGCATTCAGAAGCACTGGTGTCTCTTGTTTATTTGTTTGCTCATAATTTTTATATTTTTAGAGATCATGTGAAATCCAACTACTTTTTATCATAGTATCTTGAAATTCCCTTATGAAGGGCATGTTTGCAGTAGATATGAATATTCATTTAATCCTATGACAGGCTCTGTTTTAGACATTGAGGTAAATAAGATATAGTCTCTGCCCTCAACAAGCTTCTAGGCCAATGATCAAAGCAAAGAAGTAATCACATCATGATAGGAAGTATGATAAGTGCCATGCCAAAGAGATACCCTGAAGATACTGAGAGTACTAAGAAGGAGCCCCAACCTTGACTATTTCGGGTGTGTATGTGTGAACATGCATGTGCATACATGTATGTTGGGGAAAAGACTGAGGCTTTCCAGCTGCTGCTGCTGCTAAGTCACTTCAGTCGTGTCCAACTCTGTGCGACCCCAGAGACGGCGGCCCACCAGGCTCCCTCGTCCCTGGGATTCTCCAGGCAAGAACACTGGAGTGGGTTGCCACGTCCTTCTCCAATACATGAAAGTGAAAAGTGAAACTGAAGTCACTCAGTTGTGTTCGACTTTTAGCAACCCCATGGACTGCAGCCTACCAGGCTCTTCCATCCGTGGGATTTTCCAGGCGAGAGTACTGGAGTGGGGTGCCATTGCCTTCTCTGAGGCTTACCAGAGGGAAGGTGATGACTGAGCTGAGTCTTGAAGGAGGAGAAGTTTGAGCAAGCCTTTAAGTATGGAAGTGAAGTAGGGAAGAATCATCCAAGCAGGAGATGTCTGAAAACAAGATCTAGGAGACTAAAGAATGTGTGTGTGCAGGAAAACAAATATTATGTTGATCTCACTTATATGGGATGTCTAAAATAGTCAAGGAGAAGGAAATGGCAACCCACTCCAGTGTTCTTGCCTGGAGAATCCCAGGGACGGGGGAGCCTGGTGGGCTGCTGTCTATGGGGTCACACAGAGTCAGACATGACTGAAGCGACTTAGCAGCAGCAGCAGCAGCAAAATAGTCAAATGTATAGGAGCGGAGAGTGGAATGGTAATTGCCAGGTGCAAGTAGGGTTGGGGGAAGAGAGTAAAGGAGAGATGTTGATGAAAGGGCACCAATTTCGATTATGCATGATGAATGAGTAACACACAGCACGCTGATGATAGCAGGATTATATTGTATATGTGAAATTCGGTAGGAGGATAGATCTTCAATATTCTCACCATAACTCCCCACACACAGTAACTCTACAGAGATGATGGATAAGTTAGTTAGCTTGACTGTGGTGATCTTTTAACAGTGTATACATGTATGAAAACATCAAGCTGTACACTTTAAATATATCCATTTTTATGTGTCAAAGATGTGTTAATACAGTTGTTTAAAATATAAAGATGTGAAAAAAGGATGCGTGTGGTGGGGAGCATACCTGCTGGGGTTAATGATTGGAGTCAGGTTTGGAAACATAGTGAGGATGAGGAGATGATGGGAAACTATGGCCCAGTTCTAAGTAGGGAAACTGTTACTATTGATCTATAAGGGGCAGAGTGGAGAGATGACAAGTCTAAATGGAAGGGGATGGGTAAAAGGATTGCAGGAGTGCTCTGTACTCT
Organism: Madoqua kirkii; assembly: GCA_006408675.1. Classification (NCBI taxonomy): domain Eukaryota; kingdom Metazoa; phylum Chordata; class Mammalia; order Artiodactyla; family Bovidae; genus Madoqua; species Madoqua kirkii. Next base: position 4,020 of record SJYC01046344.1, read on the forward strand.
GGGTTAGAATGGATGAGTGCTTCAATTAGAGCAGAGGTCAGCAAACTCTAGCCCATTGGCTAAATCTGGCTGATGACCTGCTTGTTTATATAAATGAAGTTTTATTGGAAAAAGTCACACTCATTCATTTACATATCGCCAATGGCTGCTTTTGTGCTACAGTGGCAGAGCTGAACAGTTCTTATAGAGAATATACAGCCTATGTACTCTAAAATGTATACTATCTGACCCTATATGGGAAAATTTTGCTAACCTGTAAATTAGAGCAATGGTCGGGAATGAAGAGAAGTAAATGATTCTAGAACTATCATAGATGGACTTTTTACCCTCTGTTTACTCTCTTTATTTCTTTATTTTACTTCTTGTAAAATTTTCAAACAAGAAAACTAGAGAGAATAGTACAATGAATACCCATCATCTAAATGTAAAAATTCTTAATATTTTGTCATTGTTGTCATTTAGTGAATAGGTCATGTGTAACTCTTTTGCAACCCCATGTACTATAACCTGCCAGGCTCCACTGCCCCATGGGATTTTCCAGGCAAGAATACCAGAATGGATGCTATTTCCTTCTCCAAGGGATCTTCCTGATCCAGGGATTGAATCCTCGGCCCTTGCATCTCCTGCATTGAACAGGCAGATTCTTTACCACAGAGCCACACTTTGCTGACAAAGATCCACATAGTCAAAACTATGGTTTTTTCCATTCGTCACATACGGATATGAGAGTTGGACTATAAAGAAGGTTGAGCACCGGAGAATTGATGCTTTCAAACTATGGTGCTGGAGAAGACTCTTGAGAGTTCCTTGGACAGCAAGGAGATCCAACCAGTCCATCCTAAAGGAAATCAACTCTGAATGTTCATTGGTAGGACTGATGCTGAAGCTGAAGTTCCAATACTTTGGCCACTTGATACAAAAACCCTACTCACTGGAAAAGACTCTGATGCTGGGAAAGACTGAAGTCAAAAGGAGAAGGGGACAGCAGAGGATGAGATGGTTAGATAGCACCCCTGACTCAATGGACATGAATTTGAACAAACTGCAAAAACATTTTTTCATATATGCATCATCTATTTTTCCCTAGAAATACAAAGTAAATTAGATATTTAAACCATAAATACATCCATGTGAATCTCTAAAAAATTTAAGAACACTTTGTCAAATCTCCATAATGTACTTTATACACCTAACAAAATTAGTTTCCTGATATCATGTATTGGGTTGGCCAAAAAGTTCATTTGAGTGTTTCCATACCAACTTATGGTAACAAGGGCATCATTTCCTATGCATAGGTCCCAGCTAAGTCAGTCCTTCATCCATTGCTGCCCAGGCACTACATACGTGAGCAATGAAGGCAGCTTTGAAGTGCATCCCCCAGCCCCAGCTATTGTAGCCCTCAGCTGTTCATATTGCTCCACAAGTCATTTGGGTCATGGAACTGACCCTCAAGCCATCATGAAGTAGAGAGAAATCAACCCTGCTGTCTCCTTTCCAAATTCTTGACCCACAGAATCAGTGAGTATAAGAAAATGGTTGCTGTTTTATGCCACTAAGTTGTGAAATTGTTTCTGCCACGACCTGATTCTAAGTATAAAGATAAAGATGTATAGGATATAGCCTTTGCCTTCCAAGATCTAACAATACAGGGAGGGAAGTGAGAGAGATACAAAGATGAAAAATAGAGATGAGAGATGGAAAAGATGCAAAATAAAAGCCATATATGCATGTTAATAGTTGTATAAGCCTCACATTTTGAAAATACTGGGCAAAGGCACTTTCTAATGGCAGTAGCACTTTCTGCCTGTGCTCTGTTAATATTTTACCTATCAAATGAATAAAGTCTCATGCGTTTACTCCTCTCGACAGGCCTGTGAGACATAGCCACTTATTGTGCCTGTTTTTTAGATGAGAAAAATTAAGGCACCGAGAGGGTAAGTACCTTGCCTAAAGTCTCAACAGTTTGGATTTAAACCCATATACTTTGCCTTCTGAGTCCTTGCCTAGTATCCCTATAGAGTATGTCTTCTTTTAGTCATGAGGTATTAGTCATGGACTAATAGGGAATCTGAGAACCTGTGCTCACACCCCAGATTATCTTCTATAGAAAATTTTGATTGGTTTTTCATGGACAGGGGATTACGGAAAACTCCAGTTCTCAAGGTAATTAGATAAATTACAAATTCTCAAAATTCCTCTTTTTTCTTTTCCTCTGCATGGCTTTCTTCTTCACACATTTTGTCTGTCTTTGGTTAAAACTCCATGTTTTCTTTCAAAATAACTTCATTCCACACTCCTCTCAGTTTCTGCATGCATGCAGAAATGAATGGAGCATTTCCTGGGACCAGCATCCTACAGCTACAAAGCAGCAGCAGCATCTTGTGGCTTCTAAAGAGAAAGGCACATTGGGATTATTCCACACACCTTCTCTTTTGCTGGATCACACCTGCTAACTTGCCTTCTTAGAACATTCTCCCTGATTGTGGATTTAATTCTGTTCTTGGCCCCCAAATATATTTGACTTGAGCAGAGTTGGTCAGATAGACATATAATTACTTTATTCCACCAGGACTCCCACGGCTGCTCAACAATCTTTTTGATTAATTTGGATTTCCTAGGACACTCCTGCTCATAACATTCCAGACTCCTTGCTTTCTTCATGACTGCAGCTCCACCCCTCACCTCCTATTGCATGATTATATGAGCTTTCTCTTCTACTTCAACACAGATCCCCATGTAGCTGTTCCCGTCTCACTTCTCAACTCATCTCAGAGATCGTGCTTCCTCCCTCCCAGTCTCCCTATGCCTCTGGGTGTTCCTAATCCCCCTGTGTGTCACTGCCTTCAAAACTGTGCTTCTCTGGTTACCCCTTGGTCTGCTATATTCCATATCTCTGACAAAATAAAATTTAAAAGACACAGGTCACCTCTGTCTTGAAATAGACAAGCAGTCCTACTCCCTAGGTTAGTATCAGGTTTGTTTTGGTTTATTTTTCTCATTCTCTTTCAACCCCTTTCTGATTTCCCTTCCAGCCCACTCCACTTCTCCTTGAAGCCTGATTACTGAGCACTCTACTCTGTTTGTTAGACACGACTTAGTGACTGAACAATTCTATTTGTACTCTTCAAAGTCCAATGACTTCTTTAAAACTTTCATTCCTTGCAAATTTGGGATGTAGAGGCAGGCTGAATCTCCTCCTTTCTCAATCATAGCACATTCTGTGATTCCTTTGCTATTGTCCCTCTGCTTCCAGCTCAACTGTCCCCCACTGCGGCCATTCCCTGAGATTTATTTTACATTCTCCATGGAAGACAGAGAACTCCAGCGCTTAAGACCGGGCATTTTCACTGCGTTCATCCTTCTGCATCGACTCCAAATCAACATGTCTAAAGCTTTGTCCTCCCTTGAAGCTACTTCTCTTCCTAATGACTCTGAACTTCAGAGTGGCCTTTGACTTCTCCCTCTTTCTGCCACCGATTATGTGCTTGAGGCATAGAAATCCACGTGAATATTAGCATAAGAAAAAGTAATTAGGAGGCAACACCTGCCACACATACACACAAATCACACAGTGAATTCTCAGAACCAAATCTAAGTGATTTTTGAATTATTTACTGTTTCAGCATAATGTGTGCCCAGGCTTGGATTGTTGAGAGTGTACATTAACAGGCCTTCCAGAGTTACAGCCTGGCATCCTAATAGGGTTACATTGTGGAACAGCCATCTTATTTAATGGCTTGAAATTTGGGATCCTCCTTTCTTCAAACCCAGAAGAAAGTAATGTTCAAACCATGTTAATTGATGTGTTTTGATCAAGAAGAAACCAAGGTTAGTATAAGGCTTATTTCCACAGTGACTAAGTGGAAGAGTCAACACATCAGTCTTTCCGAGCCCACCACAGAAGTCTCATTTCCATTCTTCTGTCCAACAACTGACACTCTAAGTAGCTCAGATTCAAATGCAAATGCAAGCCCAAGAATGCAGACACACTTTGAAATCAATAACATCGTTTTGTCAGGCAATTCATTTAGTATTTCTAAAAACCAGTGAAGTTTAAAAAACAAGGGAGTTGAAAGCTGGCTCTCCCGTTCCTCGAGTTTTAATGAGCCTATTCCTCACTCTGGGACAGAGAAGCCCTCATTATAACTTGTCAATAGAACATTAGCACCCAAGATGGAGGGAGCCCTGTGATCCCAGTTAATTTTCTTTCTTTTTTCCCCCATCTGGATATAGTTGAAAACTCTTCTAATGGGAAAACTTGCCATTTATTTGAACTGCCTCTTTCTAAACCATAGATTCATCTCCTTAAGCATAGCATGTTACTCTTACCATGTTGGTAAAAATGTTTTTGACTTAGACTTTCTATGCGGAGATATTACATGCTCATAAATAACAGGCAGCTCTCTTCTCTCTCAAATGAGCTCCGGGAGGCTCTATGGAGAGACTTCAGGCAGAACACAGAGCACTCCGTGCTGTCGGAGCGCTTTGCTGCCCTCCTCCCCCATACGTCGTCTCGGCCTTCAGAAACAGGGGGAAATCAGATTTCAGATTCCATGTTAGGGAGACTCTTGGAGTTAGAGGTGAACACAGGGGGAGAGTGGGCAGCGGAAAGAGCAACTCACCTACTCCCTGATGTTTTCACTTGATGTTGCAGCCCTCGAAACCATCAACAAATGTGAGACAAAGAAAAGTCCCCATGGTCTCCTTTGCTGTGCCTAATAGGTGGTTTCGTGTACTACCAAGTTATATGAGTTAGGTTTTACTGTTTTTAACCATGAGATCTCATTCGTTATTGTGTATTGCTGTAATATAACGTTTTAGGGAAAAAAATCTTGCTGCTTTTTCTCCATCTGCTGTACAGTCCCCGATTCATGTAACAGACCCTTTAATCACATCATGTTCTTTTGCTCCCCAGATACTGCACTTCTAATAGCCAAGCTAGTGTTCAAAACTGAAGGAACCAGGCTCATGTTCTGTGTCTTCAGGTGGAGTAGTCTAAGTGACTTCTAGAAATTGAACTGGCTGTCCTTGTTCATTTCCAACAGTTGAGTTTTTTTTTTAATATTTATTTTTATTTATTTATTTGACTGCATCAGTTGTTAGTTGCGACACACTTGAACTTTAATTTCAGTTGAGGCATGTGGGATCTAGTTCCCCAACCAGGGAATGAACCCAGGCCCTCTGCTTTGGGAGTCTTAGCTACTGGACCACCAGGGAAGTCCCCCAACAGTTGTTTAAAGTAGTAAAATAATCCCAGAGACTAGAATCTTCATGGTCATTCATTTTCTACCAAAGTCCTCATTTGGTTTGTTTCTAAGATGGTCTAAGTCCTGCCGATATAGCCATAGGACATTCACTCAGTAAACAAGCATTCAGTTCTGCAAATCTTTTAATGAGCATCTATTTATGTCAGGCACTGTGCTTGGCACCAGGAATACGAAGGAGAAAAAACAAGATAATTACTCTTTAGGGAAACTATACTCTGTTTAAAAGGAAAGATTTATGAACAAAAATCAATTACACTAAGGTATGCTAAGCATTCAACTAGAAGGAGAAAACAAAAGACTGGGTGCCATGAGGAATAACTAACAGACAACCCAAGGCTATCTTGGCTCAAGTTCTTTTCTTTTCCATTAGTTCCTTTTGCCCTCACTGACTTTAGACAATTGTGTGTCCAAAGCCCTTTGCATGTATCTTTGCAACAAAAATCTCTGACCAACAACTGCTGCTGCTGCTGCTGCTGCTGCTAAGTTGCTTCAGTCATGTCCGACTCTGTGCGACCTCATAGACGGCAGCCCACCAGACTCCCCTGTCCCTGGGATTCTCCAGGCAAGAACACTGGAGTGGGTTGCCATTTCCTTCTCCAATGCATGCAAGTGAAAAGTGAAAATGAAGTTGCTCAGTCATGTTCGACTGTTAGCGACCTCATGGACTGCAGCCTACAAGGCTCCTGCACACATGGGATGTTCCAGGCAAGAGTACTGGAGTGGGTTGCCATTGCCTTCTCCGCTGACTAACAAAGAGATCATCAAATTCATGGAATTAGCCTGCTTAATGAGGCAATATTCTCCACAAAAATATTGAATTATGTTTACTTCATTTGGAGAAGCTTTTTCTCCTTATGAGACTCCAGGTTCTGCAATGTTAGTCAAAGTTTCAAATACTGCCCGGCAGAATGCTTAAGAGCATACTCCTGACTCAATACTTTCATCTTCTTCACCTCATTCTAGAAGCAGGGTGACGATATGCTTCACAATCACATTGGTCTGGGTTAGAATTCGGGCTCTGATTCTTGCTCTTTGTGTAACCCTGAGCAAGTTACTTTGTCTCTCAGTTTCTGCATCTGTAAAATGGGGATAATAATAGTATGGGTTAATGCATGGAAAGGGTTTATTTTTGTACCCAAGGTATAGTGCTCAGCAAATAACAGCTCTTACTTTTATAAACTCAACATTCAAAAAACAAAGATCATGACATCTGGTCCCATTGCTTCATGGCACTTAGATGGGGAAACAATGGAACCAGTGAGAGACTTTATTTTCTTGGTCTCCAAAATCACTGCAGATGGTGACTGCAGCCATGAAATTAAAAGACACTTGCTCCTTGGAAGAAAAGCTATGACAAACATAGACATCATATTAATAAGCAGAGACATTACTTTGCTGACAGAGGTCTGTCTAATCAGAGCTATGGTTTTTCCAGTGGTCATGTATGGATGTGAGAGTTGGATCATAAAGAAAGCTGAATGCTGAAGAATTGATGCTTTTGAACTGTAGTGTTGAAGAAGACTCTTGAGAGTCCCTTGGACTGCAAGGAGATCCAACCAGTCCATCCTAAAGGAAATTAGCCCTGAATATTCATTGAAAGGACTGATGCTAAAGCTAAACCTGCAATACTTTGTCCACCTGATATGAGGAACTGACTCAATGGAAAAGACGCTGATGCTAGGAAAGATTGAAGGCAGAAGGAGAAAAGGACGAGAGAAAGGGACAATGAGATGGTTGGATGGCATCACCGACTTGATGGACAAGAGTTTGAGCAAGCTCCGGCAATTGGTGATGAACAGGGAGGCCTGGCGTGCTGCAGTCCATGGGGTTGCAAAGAGTTGGACACGATTGAGTGACTGAACTAACTGACTTTTATAATCTCTGATACCTGGGTTCTAGGCCAGGCTGGGACTAGCCCCATAGTTTGGAGTCAACTGCTAGTGTCTATATTTCCACCTGCACTATAATGACAGTCCCACTAAATGACTTTCTCTGTTCCTTTTAGTGCTGACAGTCTGCTCTGGACTCCTTGCTTGGAGTAACATTGTGAGCTGGGCATGACTGTCACCCTGGATGTCCTGCAGGGTCTAGGAGCACCCCACTTCCTGAGCAGTATCAATATAACGCTCTGCTTCCAGAAAGAGGTTCCAAAGGCAGCAAAATGATGTCCCAGAGGGCTTGATAATGATTTGTTACCCAGAGTTTTAAATGGAATATGTAACTGCTGAGGAGGCAAAGTCTTCTATTAACCCCATAGGGGTTCTCTTAACTGTGTAGAACTAAAGAGATTGTCACTCAAAAGAGATCTTAATTCTAGGGTTTATTCAGTTATGCTTTTTTTTCTAGTAAAGACGCTGAAAATGAAAAAAGAAAGGAAAGATCGAGTATTTTGCTATTATTGTTCAAAATTTCTTTGAACTTGTTAACCCCGTGGTATTTCTCAGAATCATTTGAGTGCTTGTTCTAAAACTCCTCCACATTTCTTTTACTCCTTGAGTATAAGCAACTCCAAGCACTTTACGATATCATGACATCTCATCCTATTTCTGAATTATTTCTGTGCAAAGAAGCAAGTGCCACGTCAGCCATGAGTCAAATTAGTCACTTTACACTGCTAGCCACAGAGGATCACAGCTCAGTGACCCTTCTCTCTCTCTATTGCCAACACTCTTTGATGTTGTTTGAATTTCCACAAGGTTTGAGGCAAGGTGTCGTTTACACTAGGATCTGTTTGACGACACTCCTCTGTCTGCCAGCATCAGAGTGAGCTGACCCTCATTTGGCTTTTTCCTAGACCAAACAAGAAACAAAAGTGAGGTATGGCTGAGGGTCTCCAAGGTGGAAATACCTTGTTCCACTTTCATAGTTCAGCCCATGAAGATCACTTCCATATGGTTTTATTCAGAAGGTCCGCGCTTTGGAGTTAAGCAACTGAATGATTGTGCTAGAGCATCTCTAAAAGGTGCCAATCCCAAGCCAGTGAATTCCCAGGCTGTGTCCTGTGTAGCCATCATCTAACTAATTCCTTTTTTTGCCCCTCTCAAAGCTGCTTCCAGCTAACAACAAGAACTTTGTGATGAAATGCTAACAACAACCTCAGGACTCAGACTTTATCAGTATGATTTCCTCTGTTGCCGTGACCCACACTCACAATCCCTATCCTAACTGTACTGAACTTTTGGTTTCTAGGGATGACTTATGGTCTCTAAACAAGATACACACACACACACACACACACGCACGCACGCACACGCACAGACCATGAATAGCACTTGTATTTTAGATCTCAAGTTAAATTTCACTCCAGGAAGCATTTGTCTCCCATAAATGACTCTGCTCTGTGCTCTATGGTATCCTGTTCTTTGTCCAAACTTGGCACCAATCATACAGTTACCATTTTGCTTTCTTCCATTAGACTTGCAGGCACTCTGCAAGTAAGGATGTTGTCCACCCAACTATTGTGCCACCAATGCCTCGTGCAGTGCATCACAACTGTCTGTTGAGTAAATTAAGGGATTGATTATTTTACTTTCAAATATTTATTCTGGCATTTCATATTTAACCTCATCAAATACCACAGCATTTGTTAGATAATCACTCAAAGATCTTTAAGTCTTTTATAAACCATACCTGTAGATTCCCAGTCTTTTGGGGCCTTTATATTCTAATCACATCACCATGAATGAGTGGTGCAAACATTTAGCTCATTTTAACCCCTTCTACTTCCATACTGCAACGTTTTCCAGGTTAAACTGCTATGATACTAAATGGTTGCATACCCAGCCCAGATTACAGCTAGTTTGCCAAGGGAAATCATAGAAACTGGCTACTAAATGTCATATGTAAATTCTCTCTATAGTAATGATGGATCTGAACATTAATAAGTCTCCCTACTTTTCTATCACCACTACAAACGCTTTGATGAATGTAAAATTTTGCAGATGAACTAGCCAGTTGAAGATTAAGATATGCTTGCTATTGGTTTTTTCACCTTGCAGTTGACTCTTCTAGCTTTCTAGAATGAAGCTACATGAAACTTGTTATTTTATTTAGAGGACTACCTCTTCATCCAATTATCACTTGAAGTATTTATGCTTGAGCATATTGGGAACAGTTGTAATATTTGTTGGGCAAAATGTGAATAGAAGTGAATAAAAACATAGGCTCCAAATTGTATGCTTCTCATCCATCCATATCATTCTGTACAAGAGAGTGAAGAAATATGTTGGCTTGTCACCACCTGCTCAGTTGGGCCACCACACCTGGCTTTCTCTGCCCCTTACTCCTTATTTCTGCCTACTGAAATTCTATCTTTAAAAGATATGCTTAAATTTATCCTCAGTGACAACCTCCTCTCCCCACCACCACCAGGGAAAGGGATCTCATTTTCACAAAGGAACTCGAAAATCAGTTAACTCAGTGGTTCTCAACCTTGGCAAAATGTTAGAATTGCTGGAGGGAATTTATAGAAAATACCAAAGTCTGGATTCCAGATGAGGTCAATTAAATCAGAATCTCCTGGTCTGAGGTACAGCCTGAGCATGAAGACGTTTCAGTGTGCCAGGTGATTCAAGTGTGGAGCCAGTGTTGACAGCCACTGCCCCAGAAGTTCACTGTGGCTGGATCACAAAGGGTGGGGGTTTAGGGTGGCAGCAAGGAGGAGAGAAGGTTGGCAAAGCTCAGCTATACAGGCCTTACAATCCATGCCAAGGAGTTTGGCCTCTATCCTGGAGGCCATGGGAGCCCCAAAAGGGTTTTAACTGTGAAGCAGTGTAGTTACTTTGGCGTTCAAGGAATTAAAATTCTTTCATTTCTCTGAGCTTTCTTTCAATAATCATTTAAGCTGTGAGTGGAGTAGCTGACTTCCAGTACCTTTCTCATCTAACAGAAAATTATTGGCAGAGTCATCATTCCTAATAGAAATGCTAGAACTAATGCCTCCTATAAACAGACTCTTCACCTGCATGCAGGCTTGTGCAAAACAGTAATTCTTTTAGAGGGAAGATGCTTCTAAGGGATTTTTAGAGGGCTTGGCTGCTAACAATCAGCTTCTGCATCACTAAGGAACTGACCTTGATGGGATAGAGGGCCTGTTAATTAACAGACAAAGCCATGCAGGCCAAAGCTTACAGAAAGATCTCTCCTTGCTCTGGAAACAAAACTGGCTGCTGTGGGAAACTAGGTCCAGACCCTTCTTTGCTCTTATAAGTGTGGGGCAAGAGTCCAGCATGGATATTTGTTGAAATGAATTGAACACTGCTTTTTAACATCACACTTGAAATAATTGTGAGCAGACAGGCCTTTGTTTGCTGATTCTCTAATTCTTGGCTATATCATGGGTAAGTGAGGCTCCCAGAGAGGTGACCCTTGAACATGACATTATGTGTACATGCATAAAGAGACATTTACAATTATGGTCAGCGATTCATTATTGTGATTTTTTTTTTGAAGGGCTAGGGAAACATTACCAGCTGAAATAATGTAAGCTGAAGCTGGGTAAGCTGTCTCCAGTGGCATTTCAGGTCACCTTTCCTAATACTAATAATGCCTGTCATTTGCACTGGGCTGGGAAACAGTCTGTGTGGTAAGTACTGGCAGTATTTATAGGTAGGTGCTTGGGCATGGGCAGACTTCATTGTGAGGCAGAGCTGGATATGCATGTGGATCAAGTTCAGAATATGCCCTACAGATCCATGCTCTGTGCACTGAAGTGCTGGAGTCTCATCTTCCCTGCCTTCAGCCAATGCCAGCTTTTTCTTTTTTCCCTTTCAGATTCATAGAAAAACCAGCACATCTGTTTGAAATTATATTTACTTTTCATTGTCATCTGGAAGAAAAGGCTTTTGCTAATGAAACTGGTGAATTAATATGGAGTGCTTGGGACTAAATATGTAGATACTCTTTGGCAAACACCTGCACCATTAAAGGCAATTTTCTGAGACCAAATGCTGTTTTAGGGAAGATAGAAGCTACTGTAATTGAAGTCTTAGGGAAACGTGACCCTTTATGCCTTCCATTGCACAGAAATCATCACGTGTTGTTATGTTGTGATAAGCATAAAATTTCAATTACATTTGGGATCTGAAAATGAGAATGCCCTAGTTTGCCCCCATTTAATTCTCTGGCTATATCAGCTGTTTATCCCTTCCTTTGCTGGGTAAGAAAGAATTAGGGATTAAAAAAAAAGAAACCACCAGAAACAAGAAATCTTAATCCATGTAATTACTCTAATTGGCTAATGGGAGTCTTTTCTCAATAGCAGACAATTCCTTGCAGTTTACGGACACGTGTTTACATTTCGAGAGGATTCGGTAAGAGGGGTTCACTTTTCTGTCTCTTGCGACATGGATGAGTAGTAACCATGAACATGCACGGTGCAAATTCTTGGCAAACAGACATAGCCCTTGAAATTTTCCTCCAAAAAACTTATTTTTCTTAAGTTCCCACTCCAATTGTTTGTTGAGATGATGCCTAATTAAGTATTCATTGATGGCAGCATCACCAATAAAACATAAATCAAATTGGGCTCTACATAGCGTTCATATGCTAGAAAGAAGCAGCAGGGTGAGCTGGCGCCTGTTTCCAGCTGTTTTCTTGTCATTAGCTTTTAATTTCAACAGCTACCTACTTGGGCCGCCCCTCTCTTTTCTCAGCTCAGGTATTTGTGCTGTTAGTGTGATTGTCAGTTCTGTTCTGCTTGAAAGGTTTCAGTGTACGTTGCTATGGTTACAGGTGCCAGAATTGGAAAGAAATGAAGAGGGTATCAAGGGTTTGACGTAGCGGTGATGAAGGCTTAGTGCTGAAATGTTAGCTATTACTTTGGTGGATTCTATGTTATTTGACAATGAATCCGTTTTAATAGAATATTTAAATGCATCCTTGAATATATGGTACATCAGAATGGAAATCTGGATAATGGATTTAAAGTAAATGAATATTTTAAAACAGTTTTGAGTGCATACCCTATGGGACACTCATGAGCTAAATGAACACTGTTAGTGTAATATGTAGTAACACCTGAGTAAGTAACATGGGCAATTTTATTAGCTCCTGCAACTACTTAGCATACCACTGTCTTCTTGTTTTCTCTTCATTTGTTTTCTTTCTTTCCTCAACAGCAGAGCTTGAATTCTGTAATTTTGATATTTTGGAGATGAGTGCTGCAGTTGTTAAGGTAACCTGGGGAGATAGGACTGGTTCTGAGGTTTCACAAAAATCCCTTTCCAGTTTGCTGCTGGAAATGTTAGAGGAAGGTTGGGGGGACTGGCTGTCCTCCTTTCCAATGGGAGACACTCAGGAAAGCTGACTACAAGATGTCACCCTCAGCCTGGCTGTGATACTTTCGCTATGTGCCCACTTTGCTGTTGAAGGTGATCATTACTTCCTTTTAAAGCTGTCAAAGAAGCTGCTGCTCCCTGTTGCCAATCTTTTCCCCAAAGCCCCATCCTTTGTGTCTCGGGGCATTGCTTCTCTTCTCTTTACTTCCATGGTCTCCAAAGGGGCCTCCCCAGCTTCCCACAGCATTCACTCCAAGCTTTGGCTGCCCTACTGTGTTTGGTATCCTTTTCCATTTGCTCAGAGATTTCAGGGAATGAAGACCCTTGTTTCTTAGAAAATAATTTTGATTTGGACAAACCTTGGAGTGATCGTACTGTTTTCTTACTACCTTCCACATGAGGAAAAACACCCCATTACCATTCTTGATGTCTACAACATGCTTGAAATAGAGTGTGGTGGGTAAGAACATGGATAGGACATTGGAGCCCGATGCCTTGTTTCAAGTCCCATGTCACCACTTACTAGCTCCGTGGCCTTGGGGAGATTGTTATTCAATGTCTATGGGTCTCAGTATCCTCATCTATAAATTGGGATTAATAATTGAAACTAATCTACATAGTTTTCATTATATCTATATCTATATACATACACAGAGAGAGACATAAAAAGACACACAGAGAGAGACAGAGACAGTCTTAGAATATTAGACAGGCACACTTTAAGTGTTAATAGTATATAAATAATTGCTTTATTCAATAAGTGTTTATTTCCTACTATGTGCCAAGCTCTGTACTTGATCCTGGGCATAGAAAAGAGCAGGGAACAAAATAGATGTGGTCTCATAGAGCTTATATCTAGTGGAGAAGGCAAGCAGGAAGGAAATAATTATAATAAAGGATGATAAGAGCTAACAATTCTTGCAACCCACAGTTTTCAGAACTGTCTAAACATGTCATCTCATGAAAAACACCTGTATAGCCATGACAAGGAGTGCTCTGCTCTCTGAAGTGTTTTGGGTCTACCTAGACAGATTCGTAAATGAGAAAAGGTAGCTGGCTTTTCAAGAACTCCCACAGAGGGTTCAGACTGGAGGGGCCGTGTGACTGACAGCAATAAAAGTTTCACTTAAGCCAGGGTCTGGCCGGGACTTTCTCGCTTTTACAAACAACACAAAGGACCTAATTCTCTGATAAGCAGAGCTACCAACAGCAGTCTGTACAATAACTTTTAGAAACCTGACCTTGTGACCCAGGGGCCATCCTGAAACCACTGCAACCGCCTCTCCTGCTTCCCCCCTCACTCAATAAACGTCCAGCCTGATCTATTGTCCCGTGGAAGAGAAGGCCCATGAAATAATGAACAATTCTCTCTCTGTTCTGCAATACTCACTCCAAACGTTGACCATTCAGAGGCTCTGGAAAGACTAAGCAAAGATGATGTTCTTACCAGGTGATTAGATGACAAAGAGCCCGCTGCCAGTCTTCCGGAGCCCCGTTGAATACAGACCATGCCTCAGCATTCCTGGAAGCAGCGTAATTAAGAGCTGGCCCTTGTTAAAGGACTAACTTCTTCCCACCCTAGAGGCTTGTCTGGTTACAACAGGACTACTAAAAAAAAAAATCTGCAACTATGCCTTGTTTTGAGTCTCTCTATTGAAAGATTTAAAGCTGTGGGTTGTGCTAACATTCTCTTCTAGTTACAAGAGAATGGTTTAGCAGTCAATGTACCACTATGGTAACTTTCTATTGAAAAAAAAAGCTCTATTATGTAGTTGGTGGAGCTCTTTGCTTTTAACCTGTCCTTGCAGAAATTTCTGAGCAGTAATTTTGATTGGTGGGAAATAGGAGAAGTGGAGGTTTAAAGTTCTAAAAGGAAAGGCTTGGGCTTTGTTTGGTTCCTAGTGCCAGGGCTGAGAAAAATCCCACAGACTGTGGTCAGGTAGATGGAGAGAATGGGCTGGGTTAGCTTGGAGAACTGCCCAGAGCAGCAGAATCTATCTTAACAGAAGAATGGAGCCACAGGTCAGGACCAGAGGGACAGCATCTATTTTCACAGCCATAATCAAGTATGAGGCCACAGTGAAGAGCTGACACAAAAGATCAGAAGCTGAGAATATAAGAATAAGAAGGACGTAAAAACAGTGAAAGAGCATGACCTCAGCATAGGCTACCTGTGTGCTTGCGTGCTAAGTTGCTTTGGTCGTGTCCAACTCTTTGGGACCCCAGGGACTGTAGCCCACTGGGCTCCTCTATCCATGGGATTTTCCAGGCAAGAAAACTGGAGTGGGTTGCCATTTCCTCCCCCAGGGGATCTTCCCAACTCAGAGATCAAACCCACGTCTCTTAGGTCTCTTGCATTGGCAGGCGAGTTGTTTACCAGTAGCATTACCTGGGCAGCTCTGATAGGCTACCTGAGTGGGTGTAAATCTGGGCTTTGCCACTTCCTTGCTGTGTGTGTGAGACAGTTTCTTAACTGTTCTGTGTTCCTGTTTCCTCATCTGTAAAATAGAAGAATAATGCTATGTGCATGTGCTATTCATTTATCTGCTTGGTCCTAGATTTATTTCTTGTCCTTCATCCGCCTCATAGGATTGTTAGAAGACCAATAAAGCTTTTGCAAACAAAGTACTTGAAATAGTGCAGGCTCAATAGTAAGCACTCAAGACATAGTGGTATTTGAAAAGTTATGGTCTAAAAAGGGCTTCCCTGGTGGCTCAGACGGTAAAGAATCATCCTGCAATGTGGGAGACCTAGGTTCGATCCCTGGGTTGGGAAGATCCCCTGGAGGAGGGCGTGGCAACTCACTCCAGTATTCTTGCCTGAAGAATCCCATGGACAGAGGAGCCTGGCAGGCTACAGTCCATGGGGTCACACAGAGTCAGACATGACTGAGTGACTAAGCACAACACAGCACATGGTCTAAAAAATAAGTAAAAGAGAGCTGGACAATATGAGTGAATATGATTAAGAGATTACACATGGAAGCATAGTCACATTGCTACCTACTACCCCCAAGTGAAAGAAAGTGAAATTGAAAGTCACTCAGTTGCTCTTTGCAACCCCACAGACTATACAGTCCATGGAATTCTCCAGGCCAAAATACCAGAGTGGTTAGCCTTTCCCTTCTCCAAGGGATCTTCCCAATGCAGGGATTGAATTGGGGTCTCCTGCATTGTAGGCAGATTCTTTACCAGCTGAGCCACCAGGGAAGCCCAAGAATACTGGAGTCAGTAGTCTATCCCTTCTCCAGCGGATCTTCCCAACCCAGGAATCAAACCAGGGTGTCCTGCATTGCAGGCAGATTATTTACACTGAACTATCAGGGAAGCCCACTACCCCCAGGACCATCTCCAAACAGCTCCTTGAGCAGGTATCTCTCCAGGCTGTTGGGACACTTTTCTGGTGCCTGCCACCATACAGAAAAGAATCTGGGAGAGAGGAAGAGACCATTTTCCAAAACACCAGGCTTCTCTGAGGGGTGACATTTGACTTTCACTTCTTTGAGGGTACCACCCTCATCCTATCACTAAAAGAACTTATAGGTAGTGCAGGCAGCCATTCAAAACCATTTTTTACTGCAGCCAATACATACTATGAACAAGTTATGTGATGCAGTACTGAGCAGAATGCATTCATTTTTAAATCTGATACAAGAAGATTTCAATTCCTGTATTGTCTCTTTCTGGCCATGTAATCATGGACAAGCCACACATGTTCTCTGCACCTCAATTTCCTTATCTTTAAAATGAGTGATGGTACTAGTTATTGCATTGTTGTGAAGATTAAATAGAACATTGTAAAACAGCTGGCACATTGCCTGGCTTAGAAGCACTGCTGAACAATAAATGCCACTTTCTATCCCTCCTTCTCCTGGAGAAATTACAGACAGAATCATGACCTTGTGCTACTCAGTTTGCTTAACTTGGGGTGAAATATCACTCGCTCTCTTTAAGCTGGCTATCATATTATCTCCTGTCAGCTATTGTTCCTCCTTGCTGGTTTACCTCCCTGTCCAGGGCTGAGCTGCTTAACACATCTACTTGGAACTTTGGCCAAGTCTTTTTCTGTCCATGCACTGACTAAATGCAATCTAAATCATGGTGGACAGAGAGAAAAAGTGGGCTTGAGTTCCCTCCAGACCAGTGTTGCTGTTAAAAGAAGCCCAGTGGGATATGACACCAGACAGTCATGATCCTTGAGGTGAGGAAAGAGGGAGGAAAGAATTCAGGGTAGTCTGGTTTGCTGGAATAGGACCCCAGACTGTGGCTGGAGAACCTGGAGCAGTGTCCATCTTCTAGTGAGGAGGGCTCACGGGTACATGGTCGGGGGTCATGGTTCAAGCCAAATGAGCTGCAATTCAGGGCAGGTCTACTGCCTTGCAGGATAGTAGTAGAAGTTGTTAATTGACATGGCGACATAGATTTATGACACATGTTCTACATGGCTGTGGATGAGACTTGAGCATGACAATGTCTGAGCTTAGGGTAGTAAGACTTAAAACAGGCTCTACCAGCTAGTGGGGTTGAATCCTTTTAGACCTCTGGGCTCTGCAGATAGTGCCTCTAGCTGCTAGGGCTGGGGGAAGATTTCTCTCCTGCCAGACTTTCTGTGTTGAACAATCAGTTTCTGCCATTCCCACAGCCCTATTCTCTTATCATTACCTTGTTTCACAGCCCATGCTAATGGGCCAGTCCTAAGTAGCCAGGTTTTATGCCCCATGATCTCATCCTCACCTGTCTCTCCATCCAGATACTGCAGCTTATTGAAGGTAGAAACCTGGCTGAAGAGCAGCCATCCATTAAACATGCCATTAGCCTTGAGGTGGCCTGGCACTGACAACTTTAGTCAATAGGAATAAACTAGACCTTCATGTTCTAGCCACCAGAAATATAAAGAGAACTAGACAGCAGTGGGATTCTAAGGTGTGAAAGGCCCAAGGAGAAGGGCTCATGAGGACCCAGGAGCAAGCGGAAGTCATAAGGCAACAAGAACAATGAGTAGGCGGTAGCTATGTCATTGACAAAAATAGAGAAAAGTGGGAAGAAAGCTAGAAGAAAGTGAGACAAGTGAGAATGAACACAAGGATCAGATTATACATGAGTCAGGTTAATCATATAGCACTAGAGAAAAAAATCCAAGAGTTCCAGCTCTCGAGGTTCCCAGAGCTGACTTTGATCCGGTTCCAGTAATCGTAAGGCCTGGTCAGAGTGTGGTCTCTGGATATGTCAGTTAAGGGACAGATAGCATTCTCAGGGGCTTAATACAATTACCCTTTCTCACGCGCTTCACGTCTAACACAGGTGCTTCCAGTGATGTGTGTTTCCACCTGTGCACACTCAGGGACTGAGGCTCCTTACGTCTTATGGTTGTGCACTCTTCTAGGTCCTTGGAGACCCTCCCCTCTCCATTCAGCTGGTGGATGGGGAAGGAGACCAGGAGGAAGGCACATCTCCTGTTTATCTATTTTGGCCTGCAAGTAACACACATCAGTTTCTCCACATTCCATTTGTGAAACTAGTTTCATGGCTCTATGTAGGTTCAAGGTGTCTGGGAACTAGACTCACTGGCTGGGCAGCTTCATTCCAATCACAGTCCTACACTTTGGAAGGAGAGCACCAGTGTTCGTCAGCTGACCTTTCCTTCCACATAGTTCTTGAATTCCCTTGAATTTTCTGTCTCCCTAATAAGGGAGACATATCCATATCTATAATATCTACCCTTTCCCTATCGTTCTCACTTCAGCTAAGCTGAGCAGGCATGTCCGACTCTTTGCGAGCCCTTGGACCGTAGCCCACCAGACTCCTCTGTCCATGGAATTCTCCAGGCAAGAATACTGGAGTGGGTTGCCACTCCCTTTTCCAGGGGATCTTCCTGACCCAGGGGTTGAACCCAGATTTCTTCATTGCAGGCAGATTGTTTACCATCAGAGCCACCAAGGAAGCCTGATACATTGCAAAATAATCACCACAAGAAGTCTACTTACCATTCATCATCATACAACGTTATGTATTGTCTTGGCAACCTTCCAGCATACTGTAAAATATTATTGGCTATAGTCATCATCCCTGTGACTTATCTATGACTGGAAGTTTGTGCCTCTTGACCCCCTTCACCTGTTTCGCCCACTCCCCAGGCCCCTCACCTCTGTCAGTCAACATTCTGTTCTATGTATCCATGATTTTTTTGCTTTGTTTTGTTTGCCTTTTAGCCACAAAAGATTTTGTGTGTCTTATAACAAAAAATAATCATGCAGAACTAATAATAAAAATAGAAATAAAAATGGAAAATTCAGTCCAAGAAAAGAAAATCCCTCAAATACTCCCAAGCATGAGGGCCAATATAATTTCTGTGGTTGAGCTTCAAATTTGGTTTTTAGTGGTGAAGGTACAGAAGGAAACCCAGTCATTAGTATAGTTCTCACTATTGCTAAGTGGGAAGCATACATACTCATTATTAGAAACCAAGCATTTTCTCTCCAGTTATTTCTCACATCAGACTTCATATGAGGGACAGTAAATTTGGAAAGAGGTATAGAATCAAGCAGATTTGGTTTCATATTCTACTTCCATACTCAGTATTTGCTCATGTCATCTAGGCTATCTAATTTGTGGGTCTATAATTGATCAGAGTATTTTCTTATAATATGTATCTGTAAGGTCTGTAGTAAGATCCCTACTTGCACTTCTGAGTTTAGTTATTAATATTTTTATATACTCTCTCTTTTTCAGTCATTCTAACTAAAAGTTTGTCCATTGTATTGCTCTTTTTAAAAAAACAACTTTTATTGTGTTGTTTATCTCTGTTGTTTTTCCATTCTCTGTTTCATGTATCCAACTGTAATCTATTGCTTTTTTCCTTCTGGTAGCTTTCAGTTCAGCTTGCTCTGCTTTTTATCATTACTTAAGGTGCAAAGTTAGGTTATTGATTTGATATTTCTTCTTTTTAATGTAGGCATTTACATCGGAAAATTTCGCTCTAAGTTTTTATTTCAGTGTATCACATACACTTATGTGTTTATTTTTTTCTGTTTTCATACACCTCTAAATATTTTCTAATTCCTCCAGGGACTTCTCTTTTGATCTCTTGGTAAAAAATATAGTATTTCATTTCCCCATATTTGTGAATCTTCTGGTTTTCCTTGTTATTGATTTCAAGTTTTATTCTATGT
>SJYC01046345.1:0-10044 GCA_006408675.1 Madoqua kirkii
TCATGTATTAAGCTGAATTCTGCTTCTCTTTATTGTGCCCAGGGTTCCCTTTGGAACAACACAAAATAAATTCATTCCCTGATTTATATGGCTCCCTTTTAAATATAAGAAGCCTTTTGAGGTCATATATTTAATTCCTGATATTATTTCTTATCTGATATTGTTTCCAGAGATCCTCTTTTCATGCTTACTTGGTTGCTCCCTAGTCTCTCAACGTGCTTCAAAATATGATACAAAAACAAAGTTTTCCAGGTATAAACTGAACAAAGCAGATTAGTGTGAACAATTATCACAGCTGATCTAGAACAAGGCTAAATGCTAAAGATTTATTATTGCTACTAAATACTTTTCCAGGCTCTTTACACATATTATTTTGGTTCTCTCAATCATCATGCATTATTATTAGTCATATTTTACAAATAAGAAAACGGAGGCACCAAGAAGTAACTTGCCTAAGATCACAGAGTCCAAGCTGAGACCAGCTGATGTCCAAAGCCCTTTCTCTCAACCAGTTCTTAATATGCATTTCTGGAATGCGTGTTTAATAAATTCTTGTTGAATGAAAGAAAGATTTATATATTTACTCTTTTAGTAATTTTTTGGCCTTGTTCTAATCTTAGCACTTACAGAATTAACAGTGAACTGAAATCACCAGTTGCTTGTCATATAAGCAGACTTTAACTCTCATCCTAAACAACCTTAGCCCGCATCTCACTAACCTCAATGCAAAAAAACATATATTTCTATTACATTTCACTTATTTGTGGCTCATCATTACAGCCTGTTGAACTAGTTCTGAATCCTGTCCTATGGTGCTCTCCTATCTTTGTATCATCACAAATTTGCTAAACACACCTTCTCCAATAATTCTTTAGTTTGAAAAAGACTTTTAAAATTCCTAATTTTCTATGACATCAAATATTGCTTTGATAGCTACACATATAATGAATAAAATAAAAGTAATGACAATAGGAAAGCATAACCTGTAATTCAGTTTTAATTGTTTCATGTTGATATTCAGCCCTAATGGGGCTGAAGCTATGCTTTTCTGGTGCTTCTTTTTAAGATTGAGATAAAGACCTTCCCCAAAGTTCTCCAAAAGACTTTTCCATTTGTGTCATTATCAGAATTAAATCACATGGCCTTGCCTAAGCCTGTCATTAACAAGGATAATGGAATTCTCACGGTTGCAAAATGGGGGAAATATTTGCAAAAGATACATCTGATAAAAAGGACTATTGTACCAAATATACGAAGAACACTTACAACTAAATAAGAAAAGAAGCAACCTGTAAAAAAAAAATGGGTCAAAGACCTAACAGGCACCTCAACAAAAAAGATATACAGATGGCAAGTAAGCATAGGAAAAGATGCTCCACAGCATATGTATTCAGGGAAATGTAAATTAAAACAAGATATGAGTACACCCCTATTAGAACAGCCAAAATCCAGAACACTGACCACATCAAGTGCTGGCCAGGATGCGGAACAGGAACTCTTATTCATAGCTGAGGGGAATGTAAAATGGTATAGCCATTTTGATGATTTCTTATAAAAACTAAACATACTTTTTGTTGCCATACAATCTAGCAATCTCCCTGCTTGATATTCACCCAAAGGAGTTGAAAATTTTTGTCCACACAAAAACTTGTGCACAATGTTTATAGCAACTTGCCTCCTAATAGCCAAAACTTGGAAGCAACCAGGATGTCCTTCAGTAGGTGAATGGATGCATAAACCATGGTTCATCTGGACTCTGGACTGTTACGTGATGCTAAAAAGTAATGAATGATCAGGCCATGAACAGACATGGAGGAAACTCAGATGCCTATCACTAAGTGAAAGAAGACAATCTGAAAAGGCTACATACTGGATGATGCCAACTCTATGACATTCTGGAGAAAGGAAAACTACGAAGATATTACAAAGATCAGTCAGTAGTTGCCAGGAGTTGGGGGTCAGAGAGGGATGAATAGGCAGGGCACAGAAGATTTTGAGGGCAGTGAAAATATTCTGTATGATACCATGATTATGGATATATGTCACTAAGCATTTGTCCAAATGCATAGAATGTTCAACACCAAGAGTGAATGGTAATGTAAACTATGGACTTAGGCTGATATTGATGTGACAACATAGGTTCAACAAATGTAACAAATGTACCATGCTGGAGGGGATGTGGGTAACAGGGAAGGAGGGGGAGGGAGGCTGTGCATAGGTGGGAGCAGAGGTAAACAGAAAAATCTCTGTACCTATTGCCGTGAATCTGTCACTGGCAAAGGCCATTAACAATACCTAGGAGATAAAAATAGAATCTAGGTAATAAAATGAAGTCTAATCCTTATTTTCCTTCTCTTGTCCTTTGTGCTTAGTCTAGTTTCACTTGTTCCTGGGGGGTTATATATGGAGGCCTCGCATCCGGCACTTCAGAACAGAGTCCTAGCGTGAAATGGCTCAGCTTAGCGGGCCCTGTGCAGAAGCTCTGTACATGACATTGCAACCCAAGATGGTGGCAGCAGACTAGACGCTGATAATGCTGCACGTGACCAGGATGCGGTGGCAGGCCAAGTGCAGAAGCGCTGCGCCCAGCACTTGGATCTGGACTGAGTGCTGTGAGCAGCACAACCGTGCTCCACCTGTGAGAAATCCTGGCCCCTGTCTGCTGACAAAGCCCTATAAAGCAGCCCTGCCCATAGACGTGTGCTCTACAGCACAAGCTCGCACCTCCCCACTCTGATCAGAGCATTCCTTTGCTTTCTTTGCCTCTGAACTGAACTTGGTCTCCTGATGGCTCCAATGACACTGGGCAGGAGGACCATTATTGGACCCCAGCTAGAGAAAGTCAATAACAAATCTAAAACTGCTCTAAAAAAATAAAATAAGTTTTAATTAAAGAATTTACCAAGGCCAGCTTAGCTGGGTAACGGACTGAGCTAGAAGGGATCGAGCCTCTGTTGAAACCTACAGTGCCTCAAGCCAGTACAAATTGGGGTTCTGTTATCGTGGAAGAGGTGGTGATGGTAGGCAATCAATGGTGTCTGCAACATGTACCAGGATATACTGACAGTTTAAAATGTAGGATGAATAGATAACATCCAGATGTACTTGCACGATTATATATAGTTAGATACTATTTGGCAGTGGAATAAAACTATTAAAACCCAAGGCCATTGGAAAAAGTAAACTAAGGCAGCGGTCCACTTGGTGGACATTATCATGGATGAAAAGTGGAGCTGATCTCAAAATGCTATAAACAAATTACCACATATTTCATCCATTCAACAAAGATTGAATCAAAAAGGGAAGGAAAATTTCTTTCAAAAAATCCAAGTAGAATTCAGTAAATGCACAACAATGAAGTAGCATGATTTTGCATTTATTCCATAGAAAAATAAACAATATACTTCAGGCTTCCTTATGTTTATACAAGTATATTCCATAGTTTCTTTGATGTCTTCAGTATAAAGGCACACTAATACCAGTTCTTAATAAGGAATAAGAGTGATATAGTGAATATTTCATTTTCAAGAGTTGGCAAAAAGATTATTTTTAAGTTTACTTCAAAGGAAAAGTATGAAATAATAAAAGATGAAAGACTGATTCATGTTCTCAGTGCTAGTTAATTCAGAAGACTCCACAGTCCCATTTTTATCTGCTGACTGCAATCTTTCTAAGATAATTGATCTAGGTTTCTGTTTTATTGCATCTGCTGTCACTCATTGCATTGTTTGCCAGACTAGAAGTGTTTGATATAAGTTTATGTACTAGGTATAACTTCAATACGTTATCCAGTCTTTGTTCATCTTTCACTGTCAGTTTATGGCTTAAAATTGCCTCTCCAAGAAATCTTAATTCACTATTATCTAACTGCTGCATTAAAAAATAATGAGGGAGGGGGACTTCATCACCTACCATTTCAAACATAATTCCATAAACCCTACACACTCAGAGCTACAGCATGATTTGTTTGGTTGGATTTTAAATTATTTAGTCCAATTTATAACAGTTTTACAATAACTACAAGAATTCTAAAGACATCAGTGGTATTCACAGGATCAGATGGATGAGTACAATATTATCAAATCCAATAGCAGATAGAAAAGTGTCCTTATTTGGTGGGACTGGTACGTTTTGTTTGTGACAAAGTAAAACAGACAATAAATACAAGTCCAAGTACCTGCTACAGAGCTAACAGAAGGGATATTTAGCCATGTGCCCTGGAGAGTACATATGCCTCAACCATAAATCAGGAGGAAATACTAAAGCAAGTGCAGAGAAGGAAGTTTGTTTTTCATAGAGTGAAGTCAGAAAATCTACAAAAGGGGATGACCCATGAAATTCAAGGAACAGAGCAATGATATCTCAGAAAGTAACAATTTGGTTCAGAAGTTTCTAAGAAGCTGTGGTGAGTAATGCATTACTCAGAAGCCGTTAACCCACAATTACCCCTGAAGACAAATCTTCTGGGAGTCCCCCTCAACCTCCTATCAAGTTACAGAGCAGGGACTTTTGTGTTTAAATTCAAACAGGCTTATCAAGACCATGGTGGTTCAGGAAATAGGCAACAAAGGAAAGTACAATAAATAAAGTGCTCTTCACAATGAAATTTGTCATACTTTTCGAGAAAAGTAACTATCAAAAGAATTTTGCATAATACCTTACCCCAGGGGGTTGAAATCAAAGTTTTCACAAATTCTTAATCTTCCTACAAAGTTGGAAAAGATGGTGTAGCACATAGCAGTACAAGAGAGCAACATCATTCGTTCATTCAATAAGCATGTATTTAGTACCTACTATGTGTAAAATTCGGTGTAAACATAGAGGATACAGAATCAAAGAAAGACATTGGTGTTGGCCCTCAAGAGGTATGTTGGAGGGAGACAGGCAAATAAACTCATGATTCCAATCAAGTGTAGGGAACCCTAGGGTGTATGTGCATAGAGGTTACCCCCACCTTCATTCTGTTACCTCCTGGCATCCTTTCTCATCTATTCCCCCTATCTAATCCCCCAAAATGTATAGATGAAAATAGAAAATGGTAGGAAAAGGAAAAATGAGAGGCTTATGAAATGAGCAGAGGATAGCTAAATCAGCCAGAAATCCAGAATGCACGAAATTGACTATTTCTGGTTTTGTCAACAGATAAATTCCAAGGGGGAAAAAAGGGGGGAAGCAGAAACCTTACATTTAAAGAGATTTAAAAAACATAATAACCAAATATAATGTGTGAAGTTTGCCTAGATCCTTATTCAAATAAGTCAAAAACTATAGGACATAGAGAAAATTTAACACTATCCGGATATTTGACATTAAGGAGTCATTGTCAATTTCTTAAAGTGGATAATCGTATTGGAGTTCCTGCCTTTTTTGAATTCTTATCTCTTAGAGACTCTTACCAAAGTCTTTACAGATGAAGTGATAGGATGGTAGAGATTTGCTTTCAAATGATCTAACAGAGGGTGCAGGGAATGTGGCAAGCTGTAGAATAAACATAATTGACTATATGTTAAAATTTTTTGAAGCTAGGAGACAGTTAAATGGTGGTTCATCATATTATTCTCTTTACATTTGTGTATGTTTAAAATATTCCATATTAAATAAATCATCTTAGGGAGTCAGGGGAGGCTTCCCAAAGGAAATCTGAAGTGAGTTTTAAAGGTGGACAAGAGCTATCTAGCTGAAAAAAAAAAAAAAAAAGGCTATCCTCTCATCTCAAAGAACTTAAAAATAATAGTACCTTAAAAAAAAAAAACTGTGAAGTATATCATGCATGTAATAGTGTATTTAAGGCAAATACATAGTTTAAAGAATAAAAATACAACGAAAATCTGTGATATACCACCCAGCTTAAGAAAGAATGCCTTTAAAACCTTCCATGCCACTCCTCAGCCTAACATACCCTTCTCACCACCTGCAAGAGCTAGCCACTCTGCTGAGTTTTGTACTATTTATTCCTTGTTTATCTTCAGAGTTTTTATCACATGTGTTTACCTCCATAACCACAAACCAATAAGATATTACATAGTTTTACCTGTTTTTGAACTTCAAAGAAATGAAATTATACTGCATGTGTTCTCTGACTTACTTTGTTCGATATTTTTGAGATTTATCTGTGATTCTTTTTTGGTAATTGCAGATTATTCTTTTGTTTTGGTTTTCCATTTAATGAATATGCCATATTTATGCAACCATATGGAGAAGGCAATGGCAACCCACTCCAATACTTTTGCTGGAAAATCCCATGGATGGAAGAGCCTGGCAGGGTGCAGTCCATGGGGTTGTGAAGAGTCAGACACAACTGAGCGACTTCACTTTCACTTTTCACTTTCATGCATAGGAGAAGGAAATGGCAACTCACTCCAGTGTTCTTGCCTGGAGAATCCCAGGGACGAGGGAGCCTGGTGGGCTGCCATCTATGGGGTCGCACAGAGTCGGACACAACTGAAGCGACTTAGCAACAGCAGCAGCATACAACCATAGATATAATTTATACAACTGATGAATGCTTATGTTGCCTTTAGTTTGGGGCAGCTTGCTACTAAAAGAAATCATTTACATGTCTTTCGAGCATAGACGCAAGGGTTTTCCTAGGACTGGAAAATGTCAGTTTTCATTCCAATCCCAAAGAAAGGCAGTGCCAAAGAATGTTCTAATTACTGCACAGTTGCACTTTTCTCACACACTAGCAAAGTAATGCTTAAAATTCTCCAAGCCAGGCTTCAACAGTACCTGAACCATGAATTTCCAGATGTTCAAGCTGGATTTAGAAAAGGCAGAGGAACCAGAGATCAAACTGCCAACATCTGTTGTATCATAGATAAAGCAAGAAAATTTCAGAAAAACATTTACTTCTGCTTTATTGACTACTAAAGCCTTTGACTGTGTGGATCACAACAAACTGGAAAATTCTGAAAGAGATGGGAATACCAGACCACCTGACCTGCCTCTTGAGAAATCTGTATGCAGATCAGGAAGCAACAGTTAGAACTGGACATGGAACAACAGACTGTTTCTAAATAGGAAAAGGAGTACATCAAGGCTGTATATTGTCACTCTGCTTATTTAACTTATATGCAGAGTACATCATGAGAAATGCTGGACTGGAGGAAGCACAAGCTGGAATCAAGATTGCTGGAAGAAATATCAATAACCTCAGATATGCAGATGACACCACCCTTATGGCAGAAAGTGAAGAACTAAACAGCCTTTTGATGAAAGTGAAAGCGAAGAGTGAAAAAGCTGACTTAAAACTCAAAATTCAGAAAACTAAGATCATGGCATCTGGTCCCATCACTTCATGGCAAATAGATGGGGAAACAATGGAATCAGGGAGAGACTTTATTTTTTTGGACTCCAAAATCACTGCAGATGGTGAATGCATTCATGAAATTAAAAGAAAGAAAAAGTCGGTTTTCATTCCAATCCCAAAGAAAGGCAATGCCAAAGAATGTCCAAACTCCTTGGAAGAAAAGCTATGACCAACCTAGACAGCATATTAAAAAGCAGAGACATTACTGTGCTGACAAATGTCTGTCTAGTCAAAGCTATGATTTTTCCAGTAGTCATGGGTGGATGTGAGAGTTGGGACTGTAAAGAAAGCTGAGCACCAAAGAACTGATGCTTTTGAACTATGGTGTTGGAGAAGACTCTTGAGAGTCCCTTGGACTGCAAGGAGATCCCACCAGTCCGTTCTAAAGGAAATCAGTCCTGAATATTCATTGGAAGGACTCCTGCTGAAGCTGAAACTTCAATACTCTGGCCACCTGATGTGAAGAACTGACGCATTTGAAAAGACCTTGATGCTGGGAAAGATTGAAGGCAGGAGAAGAGGACGACAGAGGATAAGATGGTTGGATGGCATCACCGACTGGATGGACTTGAGTTTGAGCAAGCTCTGGGAGTTGGCGATTGACAGGGAAGCCTGGCGTGCTGTAGTCCATTGGGTTGCAAAGAGTCAAACACAACTGAGCAACTGAATTTAACTGAATGGGTTAAGAGTAGAATTTAAATGTAGGATTGTTGCTGTTGTCATTCACTCACAAACTCATGTCCTACTCTTTGCAACCCCATGGTCTGCATCATGCCAGATTCCTCTGTTCTCTGCTATTTCCCTCAGTTCAGTTCAGATGCTCAGTCATATCTGACTCTTTGCGACCCCATGAATTGCAGGACCTTATTCTAGCCCAGCATTTCTCATGATGTACTCTGCATATAAGCTAAATAAGCTGGGTGACAATATTCAGCCTTGTCATACCTCTTTCCTAATTTGGAACCAGTTAGTTATTCCATATCCAGTTCTGTTGTTTTTTGACCTGCATACAGGTTTCTCAGGAAACAGGTAAAGTGGTCTGGTCCTTTCATCTCCTTAAGTGTTTTTCACAGTTTATTGTGCTTCACACAGTCAAAGGCTTTAGCGTAGTCAATGAAGCAGAAGTAGATGTTTTTCTGTAATTACCTTGCTTTTTCTATGATCCAGGAGATGTTGGCAATTTGATCTCTGGTTCCTTTGCCTTTTCTAAACCCAACTTGTACGTCTGGAAGTTCTCAGTTCACGTACTGTTGAAGCTTAGCTTGAAGGATATGGAGCATAACTTTGCTAGCATGAAATGGGCCCAAGGTACAGTAGTTTCAACATTTTTTGGCATTGCTCTTCTTTGGGATTGGAATGAAAACTGACCTTTTCCGTCCTATGGTCATTGCTGAGTTTTCCAAATTTGCTGACATATTGAATGCAGCACTTTAACAGCTTCATCTTTTAGGATTTTAAATAGTTTTATGGGTTTCTTTTGCTGTGCTTAGTCACTCAGTTTTTTCGAACTCTTTGTGACCCCTTGGACTTTAGCCTATCAGCCTTCTCTGTTCATGGGGATTCTCCAGGCAAGAGTACTGGACTCGGTTGCCATGTCCTCTTCCAGGGGATTTTCCCAACCCAGGGACTGAAGCCATGTCTCCCACATTTCAGGTGGTTTCTTTACTGTCTGAGCCATCAGCGTAGTCCAGGATTTGAAATAGCTCAGCTGGAATTCTGTCACCTCCACTAGCTTTGTTTGTAGTGATACTTCCTGAGGCCCACTTGACTTCGCACTCCAGGATGTCTGGCTCTAAATGAGAGATCACACTATCATGGTTATCCAGGTCATTGAGATCTTTTTTTGTATAGTTCTTCTGTGTATTCTTGCCTCCTCTTCTGCTTCTGTTGTTAGGTCCTTGCCATTTCTGTCCTTTATCATGCCCATCCTTGTATGAAATGTTCTCTTGGTATGTCCAATTTTCTTGAAGAGATCTCTAGTCTTTCTCATTCTAGTGTTTTCCTCTATTTCTTTGCTATGTTTAAGAAGACCTTCTTATCTCTCCTTGCTATTCTCTGGAACTCTGCATTAAGTTGAATATTTCTTTTTTCCCTTGCCTTTTGCTTTTGTTCTGTCCTCAGCTATTTGCAAAACCTCCTCAGACAACCACTTTGCCTTCTCACATTTCTTTTTCTTGGGGATGGTTTTGGTCACTGCCTCTTGTAAAATTTATGAACCTCCATCCATAGTTCTTCGGGCACTCTGTCTACCAGATCTAATCTCATGAATCTATTTGTCACCCACACCTGTATAATCATAAAGGATTTTATTTAGGTCATACCTGAATGGCCTAGTAGCTTTCCCTACTTTCTTCAATTTAAGTCTGAATTCTGCAATAAGGAGTTCATGATCTGAGCCACAGTCAGCTCCAGGTGTTGCTTTTGTGACTGTATAGAGCTTCTCCATCTTTGGCTGCAAAGAATATAATCAATCTGATTTCAGTGTTGACCATCTAGTGATGTTCGTGTGCAGAGTCATCTCTTGTCTTGTTGGAAAGGGGTGTTTACTATGACCAGTGTGCTCTCTTGACACATTTATATTAGTCTTTACCCTGGTTCATTTTGTAGCCAAACTTGCCTTGAGATACCAAGAGTTTCCAGGTATCTCTTGACTTCTTACTTGTGCATTCCAATCCCCTATGATGAAAAGGACATCTTTTTTTTTTTTTTTTTTTTTTTTTTTGTTTTTTTTCTTT
>SJYC01046347.1:0-17127 GCA_006408675.1 Madoqua kirkii
CCAGTACTTTGGCCACCTCATGCAAAGAGCTGACCCATTGGAAAAGACTCTGATGCTGGGAGGGATTGGGGACAGGAGGAGAAGGGGACGACAGAGGATGAGATGACTGGATGGCATCACTAACTCGAAGGATGTGAGTCTGAGTGAACTCTGGAAGTTGGTGATGGACAGGGAGGCCTGGCATGCTGCGATTCATGGGTTCGCAAAGAGTCAGACACGACTGAACGACTGAACTGAACTGAACTGAATGATTAGTGATGTTGAGCATCTTTTATGTTTATTGCCATTTGTATTTTTCTTTGGAGAAATGTCTATTCAGATTCTTTGCCCATTTTTAATTGAGTTGCTTGTTTTCTTTATTGTTGAGTCTTTGAAATTCTCTTTATATTCTAAATATCACATATATGATTTTCAAATATTTCCCCCCATTATGTGGGTTGCCTTTTTATTCTGATGCACTAATTTTAAATTTTTCATTGAAGCTCAATTTGTCTATTTTTTTTCCTATTGTTACTCACGCCTTTGATGTCATATCCAAGAAATCTTACCAAATCCAATGTTGTGAAGTTTTTGTCTCATGTCTTCTAAGAGTTTTATTGTTTTAGGTTTTACTTAGGTCCTTGATCCATTTTGAGTTTAATGTTCTTTGCCTATTATTACTATTATTATTACTATTATTATTACCGTGCCACATGGCATGTGGAATCTAAGTTCTCCAACCAGGGATTGAACCCATGCCCTCTGCAGTGGAAGTACAGAGTCTTAATCACTGGACCAGGGGGGGAATCCCTGCCTATATTATTTTGAATTTTCTCAACAACTCTTGACGGTAGATACTAGTGGTATTCCTATTTTACAGAAGAGGAAACAAACTTTCAATGATGAGGACCTTGTCCAAGGCCATAGTGACAGTAAGAGGAGTCAGGATTCACACCCATGTTTATATGACTCTACAGCTCAGGTTCTTGCCATATATCATACAGTCAAGGCTTTGCCAAGATTAGCAGGAAATTATAAGAAAATTAGCCAGTGCCTGACTTTTACTTGAGAGTTGGAGGTGTGTGATTTCCCCAAAGCCTGGGATTGGCCAGAGGACCTCAGAGTTCAGTTCTGGTGTGACTGAACATAAGCTCAGTTGGGAAGTGGAATGGTGATGGGCACGGGGGCAGGGGAAGGTGAGGCGGAGGGAGCCTCAAAGCATAGAAAGAACTTAAAGGCCTAGATGTGGTCAGATCAAATGTAGAAGGCTTTTGTAAAGATGGGAGTTTCAGAGTTCGCACTGAAATCTTAGGAGATGTAGCACTCCCCAAAGCTAGCCACACTTACTCTAGATCTTTGCACATAATGTTTTTTCCTACATCCGATACTGCTTGCAACCGGCATACCCACCCCAGTCACACACACACCCTGACTTTGCCTGATTAAGTCCTACTCACCCTTCAGTCTCAGCTTAAAGTTGAAGCTCAGTCACTCAGTCGTGTCCGATTCTTTGCGACCCCATGAGTCGCAGCACGCCAGGCCTCCTTGTCCATCACCATCTCCTGGAGTTCACTCAAACTCATGTCCTTCAAGTCAGTGATGCCATCCAGTCATTTCATCGTCTGTCGTCTCCTCCTCCTCCTGCCCCCAATCTCTCCCAGCATCAGAGTCTTTTCCAATGAGTCAACTCTTTGCATGAGGTGGCTAAAGTACTGGAATTTCAGCTTCAGCATCATTCCTTCCAAAGAACACCCAGGGCTGATCTCCTTTAGAATGGACTGGTTGGATCTTCTTGCAGTCCAAGGGACTCTCAAGAGTCTTCTCCAACAGCACAGTTAAAAAGCATCAATTCTTCAGCGCTCAGCTTTCTTCACAGTCCAACTCTCACATGCATACATGACTACTGGAAAAACCATAGCCTTGACTAGATGGAGCTTTGTTGGCAAAGTAATGTCTCTGCTTTTCAATACGCTATGATCTCAGCTTAGATGACCCTCATCTGAATAAGATGCCCCTTGTCTGTGCTCCCACAACACTCCATGCTTATTCTGTGCCAGGCACTGCGTTCACCACTGGGAAACAGATGTGAACAACAACAACAAAAATCTCTGATGTCTAGTTCCCCAATAGTCTGGTGGATGAGACAGAAATGTCAATCATAGTGGTGAGGATACAAGGCATTGAGGTGACAGCTGTCCCAGGTAAGAGATCCTCAAGTTGGGCTTTGCAGGCTGAAGAAGTAAGAGGCAGCATTGAAGGTGAGGTTACTTAGGGCATCTTCCTGGATGGACCCATGGATCTCACATTGCACTGCTTACTATCTTAGGCGTGCCTCCACCAGGAGCCCCGACCTCTAGACCTAGCCCCACCCTGCAGCTTCCAGCATTGCTCTTGGCCCAGAGTTAGGGTCACCAGATTTAACAAAAACACAAGTTGGGAATTCTCTGATGGTCCAGTGGTTAGAATTCCTCACTTTCAGTGCCAAGGGCATGGGTTCGTTTCCTGGTAGGGAGACTAAGATCTCACAAGCTGCGAGGTGTGGCCAAAAACAAACAAAAACACAAACTACCCAGTTAAATTTATATTTCCTGAACAACAAATATCTTATAGTATATACATGGGACATCCTTATATTACAAAATTTTTGTCATTTATCTGCAGTTCAAAACTGGGCATCCTGTATTTTGTCTGGCAACCCTACTAAGAGTAAATGTTCCACAGATATTTATGGGAGTAAGGGAATGACAGAGGAAAGAAGAAAAGAAGCAAGGCAGGGAAGAAAGGGGCCAGTTCATCTCCTGATGGAGTGTGCACAGGAAGTGTTGCAGGCTTGAGGAAACCACTAGATTTGTCAAGGTCTAGAAACCACAGAAAATCTGGATTTAATATAACTTCTCATTATTATCTTTCTTCTTCCTTTTTCCTCCAGTTTATTGAAATAGAATTGATATATAACAGTGTCTAAGTTGAAGGTGTACAACACAATAATGTGATATAGGTGGTTATTGGGACATGATCACCATGGTAAAAAAAAAATTTAACATCCATCAACTCACGTAGTTACAATTCTTTTTTCTTGTGGTGAAAACTTTTCAGGTCTACCCTCTTAGCAATGTTCAAATAGCAAAACAGCACTGTTGGTTATAGTCATCACGTTGTATGATATATCCCCAGCACTGTTTCAGTTCTATATAGTATAAGGTAAACAGTTGTTTCCTCTTTTTTTTGTTAAAAAGTCTGCCCTCATGTGGTAGGAAAAAAGTATTAGGCCAGAAGCCTTAAATCTGGTCTTTCAGCTCATTGGGGCAACAGGCATCACAGAGGCATGTGATCTAAAAAGGAGGATGTGATACTAGGAGTGTTTGTTTGTTTGTTTATGCAGGTGAAGGACAGAAGAGGAATAAACAAAAGATGAATGGGCTTTATGTCTCAGATACCAGGAGAGTTAAAATAGCTTTTTAAAATGATGTGAAATGCATTTGTAACTCTATGCAAACCAACATAATCTGTTTCCAAGCTATCTGGGTGTGAAAATATGTTAAGAGACAGCCTAAAATTCATGCAGTAGAATATTTCAATTGAGATACACTTTCTAGATGGTAAAGTACTATTTCAATGTTGTCAGTTAAAAAACCACCTGATGGCCTGGTGGTTAGGATTCGGTGCTCTCCCTGCCACAGCCAGAGTTCAATCCTTGATCAGGGAACTGAGATCCTGCAAGCCATATGGCATGGCCAAATTGATTTAAAAATTTAAAAGCCACTGTGGTGACCTTGGATGTGAGGAAAGCCTAGCTTGCATGCTTTTCCTGATCATTAACCTTCCTGGCCCTCTTCCCCAATGCAGGCGGCTCATTCTCTCCAACCATGAGAACAAGAGCGGATGAGGTTGCCATTGTCCAAAGAGATTCCAGTGTCTAAGTGGGCACCCCCCAAACACCAGGCTCAGGGTTCCCCAGGCCTCACACACATGCCCATGTACATAACTTTGGCTTTGCCATCTCTGGGTACACCTCCTCTTCTGACATGTCCAACTCCAAAATCTCACTCTCAGACTGGACCACAACTTTCTGTCCTTTCCACTTTGTTGCCTTCCCACCGAGACTATCCTTGTAACTTCCAGCAGACTTTCAGAACCATGAGCCACCCCTCTTTTCCCAGCCTTTCCACCCTCTCCCAACTTCACATTCTTCCCTCACCCTCGAGGCCTCACGTGACCACTTGAACTGCATTCTCACCAGCACCTGAGCTCCTTGGCCTCTGTCAGTCTGGCCCCCAACTCTGCCTCAGTCTGATCATCTGTCAGTATCCCCCCTCCTCTTCCAGGAGGATGACCACAGCTGAAGCAAGAGGCACAGCAGGAGAAACAGGTGCCAGCCCACAGTTAGGAGAGCCCAGTTCAGCTCAGGCCTCAGAGCTTTCCTTTGGCTTTCCCCTGTCCTGCATCAGCTACCTCTCTTTGTCATCCTTCAGCTCTTCCCAAGCTCCTACGCCTCTGAGTGTCTCTACTTCCTCATGGACAAGCTGGGGATGATCATATCTACCCTGCGGGTTGCTGTGAAGAATGACAGGTATGCACATAAATGGCCTGGCACACTGCAGATCATTCATATACATAGCTCATTTATTGCCACTTTTCTGGCACCCAACACCATCTGCATTTCCCTTACTCTAAACAATCTTATCTCATGGGGAAAAGAGAAGGCATGAGGTATGGAGAAGATGGGGAGCTGTACCGTCCTGAATCTACAAACTTGACTGACACTCACCTGCAACTTGCATATAGTCTTCGAGGAGGAGGGGCCACTCCTCTGTACCCAGGCCGGTCCCTCCCTTGAGTCAGATACTCACTCAGTCCACCCCTTTTCTCACCTGCATCGTCCCCCTTTCCTGCCCCATTGCCTCGGGTCATACACATGCTCAGATCTCCCCCATCTTAAAAGAATTTCTTTCTCTCTTGGCTCTAAATCACATCTCCTTTTCTTTCACAGCCAAGCTTCATCAGAGAGTGGTCTGGGCTCATTGTCTCCACTTTCTCACCTCCCACTGATTTCTCTCCCCACATCCCCGCCCAGTGCAAATTTCTCTCCCCACGTCCCTGCCCAGTGCAAATTTCTCTCTGCTCTCAGGTCTCCAGCCTGGTCCTCCACTGTGGACTACAGAGCCCTTATTAGTGCTGGGGCTAAGGGCCCTTTAAGAGAAAACCCACATGCTTACAAGAAACATCCATTTCTTTTCACATCTACCTACACTGGGACTAGCTCTCCTGATCCTTACCCCTCTCCTGAGTTCAAAAGTTCCCTCTATCACTTCTTAGCTATGTGATCTGGCTTAAGTTACTTGACCTCATTAGTAAAATGAGATGAATATGGTGTCAACCTTAATAGGTTATAGTGAGGATGAAATGAGATAATCCACATGAAGTGCTTAGTGCATGGCCTGGCAGCGACATGGCAAACACCCATTGTGTTTTATACTGTTGCTCAGTCTCCATGGGGCTGGATTCTGGCTCTACTGCTTCCTGCTGGTGTGTCTACTAGCAAGTTACTTAACGTCTCAGAGCCTCAGTTCTCTCTGGACATTGACTAAGTGGTCACTTAGAATGGTGCTCCAAAAGGATGAAATATTCGTGCTAGTGCTCTCCTCAGCAAGGCAGGGAATACATCTGTGAGGCTGTCAGAGCACAGCCATCTGGGTCTCATTCCCGATTCCCCCTGCCATATACTAGACACATGTATACATGCTCCTTGAGGCCAGCCAGGAAATGGGAAGCAACGTCAGTCACCTGGTGCAGCCCAGTGTCAAAGAGCTCCAGGGGCAGCTCTTTGTGTGAGGATAAAAGCTGGTTCAGCGAGCTCTGGCTGTGTGATTTCTTACAGCTGTCCATTGCTACGTGACACCCCCTGAGGTCCAAGTGGCCTCTCCTAGACTGTCAGCATTCTGTTCTTTCTTATCTTGAAACTGTCTTTGAGGCCCTAAACAAGGATCTGCTGTTCTCATTTTAAATAGGTGGAAAAAAACTTTATTAACCCTTATCAGTCTTTTCCCCTCCAGCAACTGTGAAGCCAGTGACCTTTCGGATGTCTCAGAAAGGCACTCCGCACTGCCCAACAATCCTACCCATTCTCTCAGGTCAGCTTGTGCTTTCTTTTTCCCTGAAGATGTTCTCAAACTGTGCTCATTCTTCTTAACTCTCCCCACTTGCTATCTCCGCAGCACTCCCCATTCCACCGCTGCCTCTCAAGGGCTGACCTACTTCACAGCGTAAATTGAAGCTATCAGAGGCAAAAGCATCACGCAGTGCTGATGAATCTGTCAGGATGTTCTGTCCTCTCCTTTCTGGCCCTCTCTGGCAGCATTTGATAAAGTCATTCCTTCTCCTTGATACATTTTCTTTCCTTGGTTTCTAGATGCTACAATCCCTTGCTTCCCCTTTTCCCTTAGTGGCAGCTTTTCTTCACCCTCCACTGCTGGTTTCTCATCATCAAGTCAACTTTTAATATTTGAGAGCCCCACAGTTCTGGCCTTGGACCTCTTCTGTTGTCATCTACTTTACTTCCTTGATGAATGCATCGTTTCATGACTAACTACTGTCTATACATTGATGACACCAAATCTATACCTTTAGTCTAGACCTCTCTCCTGAATTCCAGACCCATATCCTGCTGCCCACTAGATAGCCCCACAGGCTGGATGCCTTAGACGACAGACATTTACTTTTTCACAGTTCTGGAGGCCGGAAGTCCAAGAGCAAGTTGCTGTCATGTTCGGTGTCTGATGAGACTTCGTCCTGATTTGTATATGGCCACCTTTTTGCTGTGACCTCACATAGTTTTTCTAAAAAAAAAAATAAAAAAGATTTATTTATTTTTGGCAGCTCTGAGTCTTTGCTGCTTCACGCCAGCTTTCTCCAATTGCGGCAAGTGGGGGTCCCTCTCTAGCTGCAGTGCACAGGCTTTGCATTGCAGTGGCTTCTTTTGTTGCAGAGCATGGTCTCTAGGCTTCCAGGCTTCAGTGATTGTGGTGCACGGGCTTCGTTGCTCATGGAATCTGTTGGAATCTTTCAGGACCAGAGATCGAACCCATGTCAACTGCATTGGGAGGTAGATTATTAACCACTAGATCATCAGGAAAGCCCAAGTTTTTCTTCTGTGTGCTCATGGAGAGAAAGAGAATTCTCTGGTGCATCTTTCTCTTTTTACAAGGATACCAATCCTGTCGAATTTGGGCTCCCTTCTTTTGACTTCCTTTAGCCTTCATTACCTCCCTAAAGGCCCTATATTCACATACTACCGCTTTGGGAATTAGGGTTTTAACATATGATTTGGGAGGAACACAATTCAGTCCATAATAGATGTCTAATAGACATCTCAAGCTTAATGTTTCCAAAACGGAACTTCTGATCCAGGTAAATCCAAATGTTTGGTTCCTGAAACTGATACAATGTAGAGTTCCTTCCTTAGGAAGAACTCATGTACACCTGTGGCAGATTCATGTCAACGTATGCCAAAACCAATATTGCACTGTAAAGTAAAATTAAGTAAAAAAAAAAAAAATACTTAACATATTGCTAGAGCCAGAGCAAATGAGACAGCTAAGCTTCACTAGCTTTACAGTTAACCTACCTCTGCTCCTAGTGTTCACTCCCATACTGCCCCCGCTCCACCACACGTGTGCGATAGTCCTGCCTCTCCTAGCCAATGGCAACTCCAACCTTCAAGCTTATCAGGCCTAAACCTGTCCAGTTATCACTGACTCTCCTTTTTCTCTAACCCTACATCTAGTATGTCAGAAAATCCTGCTGCTTCTGCTCTAAATATATTCAGAAATCGACTACTTCTTACCATTTCCACCACTAGCACTGTGTACTAACCCCTATGATCAACTCTTGCTTGGTATATTACAGCTGCCTCTAACTGGTGTCATTGCTCCACTGTTGATCTCAAATATCTATTCTCAATATAGTGAGAGTTTAAAAAATTAAACCAAATCATGTCAGTTCAAAACTCTTTAATTTTTTCATTCAACAAACATAATCAATGTACCCTTCAAGGCCATGAGACACAGCACTGAAGAAAACAGATGAAAATTCCTAGCTTCATGGAACTTACATTCTAATAATGACTTCCCTGCTCACTCAGAATCTCTGAAGTCCTTATTATGATAGATTTCTTTATTAGCTTATTGTGTCTCCTGCTGCACGCTTCAGTCGTGTCTGTCTCTTTGTGACCCCATGAACTGTAGCCCACCTGGCTTCTCTGTTGATGGGATCCCAGGCGAGAACACTGGAGTGGGTTGCCATTCCCTCCTCCAGGGAATCTTCCCGACCCAGGGATCAAACTCGTATCTTTCACATCTCCTGCACTGGCAAGCAGGTTCTTTACCACCAGCGCCACCTGGGAAGCCCATGTCTCCTGCTACTAGAAAGTAAATCGCATGAAGTCAGGAATTTGTTGGTCTGTATCCTTAGTGCCTGGAACATGTTATATACTTAATGAATATCTGTTGAATGAATGAACTTCCCCAAACCAAACTGATGCATCTGTCCACATCTGTATTTTTTCTGATTCTCATCCTCTCCTGTAACAGTGAAGGAGATATTCTTTTATCTATGGTACAGTGAACCTCAAACTTGAGTGCACGTCAGAATTCCCTGGAAGGCTTGTTAAAATACAGAACTCTAAACTACAACTTGTTAAAATACAGCCCTACCCCAAGTTTCTGATTCAGTTAGTCTGAAATGAGGCACAAGAATCTGCTTTTCTAAGCAGCTCCAAGTGATAGTGGTCAAGGGACCACACCTGAGAACCACTGACCTCATCCCTCCTACTTTCTCAGCAAACTTACACTCTCAACTATCTTTTCCTTCTAAATATATGCAATACCTTCCTTTCCACTGAATCCTTCCATTTCCTTCCAAGTCCTACTATCTTCCCAATCATAAGCCAATGCTTCACGCCAGCTTTCTCCAATTGCGGCAAGT
This sequence comes from Madoqua kirkii, assembly GCA_006408675.1. Classification (NCBI taxonomy): domain Eukaryota; kingdom Metazoa; phylum Chordata; class Mammalia; order Artiodactyla; family Bovidae; genus Madoqua; species Madoqua kirkii. The sequence continues at coordinate 8,962 of SJYC01046347.1, forward strand.
GGGGGTCCCTCTCTAGCTGCAGTGCACAGGCTTTGCATTGCAGTGGCTTCTTTTGTTGCAGAGCATGGTCTCTAGGCTTCCAGGCTTCAGTGATTGTGGTGCACGGGCTTCGTTGCTCATGGAATCTGTTGGAATCTTTCAGGACCAGAGATCGAACCCATGTCAACTGCATTGGGAGGTAGATTATTAACCACTAGATCATCAGGAAAGCCCAAGTTTTTCTTCTGTGTGCTCATGGAGAGAAAGAGAATTCTCTGGTGCATCTTTCTCTTTTTACAAGGATACCAATCCTGTCGAATTTGGGCTCCCTTCTTTTGACTTCCTTTAGCCTTCATTACCTCCCTAAAGGCCCTATATTCACATACTACCGCTTTGGGAATTAGGGTTTTAACATATGATTTGGGAGGAACACAATTCAGTCCATAATAGATGTCTAATAGACATCTCAAGCTTAATGTTTCCAAAACGGAACTTCTGATCCAGGTAAATCCAAATGTTTGGTTCCTGAAACTGATACAATGTAGAGTTCCTTCCTTAGGAAGAACTCATGTACACCTGTGGCAGATTCATGTCAACGTATGCCAAAACCAATATTGCACTGTAAAGTAAAATTAAGTAAAAAAAAAAAAATACTTAACATATTGCTAGAGCCAGAGCAAATGAGACAGCTAAGCTTCACTAGCTTTACAGTTAACCTACCTCTGCTCCTAGTGTTCACTCCCATACTGCCCCCGCTCCACCACACGTGTGCGATAGTCCTGCCTCTCCTAGCCAATGGCAACTCCAACCTTCAAGCTTATCAGGCCTAAACCTGTCCAGTTATCACTGACTCTCCTTTTTCTCTAACCCTACATCTAGTATGTCAGAAAATCCTGCTGCTTCTGCTCTAAATATATTCAGAAATCGACTACTTCTTACCATTTCCACCACTAGCACTGTGTACTAACCCCTATGATCAACTCTTGCTTGGTATATTACAGCTGCCTCTAACTGGTGTCATTGCTCCACTGTTGATCTCAAATATCTATTCTCAATATAGTGAGAGTTTAAAAAATTAAACCAAATCATGTCAGTTCAAAACTCTTTAATTTTTTCATTCAACAAACATAATCAATGTACCCTTCAAGGCCATGAGACACAGCACTGAAGAAAACAGATGAAAATTCCTAGCTTCATGGAACTTACATTCTAATAATGACTTCCCTGCTCACTCAGAATCTCTGAAGTCCTTATTATGATAGATTTCTTTATTAGCTTATTGTGTCTCCTGCTGCACGCTTCAGTCGTGTCTGTCTCTTTGTGACCCCATGAACTGTAGCCCACCTGGCTTCTCTGTTGATGGGATCCCAGGCGAGAACACTGGAGTGGGTTGCCATTCCCTCCTCCAGGGAATCTTCCCGACCCAGGGATCAAACTCGTATCTTTCACATCTCCTGCACTGGCAAGCAGGTTCTTTACCACCAGCGCCACCTGGGAAGCCCATGTCTCCTGCTACTAGAAAGTAAATCGCATGAAGTCAGGAATTTGTTGGTCTGTATCCTTAGTGCCTGGAACATGTTATATACTTAATGAATATCTGTTGAATGAATGAACTTCCCCAAACCAAACTGATGCATCTGTCCACATCTGTATTTTTTCTGATTCTCATCCTCCCTGTAACAGTGAAGGAGATATTCTTTTATCTATGGTACAGTGAACCTCAAACTTGAGTGCACGTCAGAATTCCCTGGAAGGCTTGTTAAAATACAGAACTCTAAACTACAACTTGTTAAAATACAGCCCTACCCCAAGTTTCTGATTCAGTTAGTCTGAAATGAGGCACAAGAATCTGCTTTTCTAAGCAGCTCCAAGTGATAGTGGTCAAGGGACCACACCTGAGAACCACTGACCTCATCCCTCCTACTTTCTCAGCAAACTTACACTCTCAACTATCTTTTCCTTCTAAATATATGCAATACCTTCCTTTCCACTGAATCCTTCCATTTCCTTCCAAGTCCTACTATCTTCCCAATCATAAGCCAAATTTCTTAAAAGTGTTATCTATACTGAAAGTCTCCATTTTTCACCCTCTACTCATTTCTCCACTCAACTAATCAACCCTCCTTCCCCATAACTCTATCAAACCATCTCTCATTAGGGTCACAGATGATCTACATCACTTCAAGTCTACCAGACATGCTTTTAGTTATCATCTTCCACACATTCAACACTGGAAACTCTTTCCTTCTTTTAGCAGTCTCTTCATTTGAGCTCTTTCCCTTGGCCTCCATGAAACTATCATCTCATTCTTTCTCTCTGGCTGATCCCTCTCAGGTTCATCTTATTCTATCAAACAATTAGATATTGAAGATCCAAACGATTTGGTCTTATGCTCTCTCCTTGTTTTAATCTGCATTCTTCTAAGGAGATCTCATGAATGACCAAGGAATGCAGTTTCCAGATCCCAATGTTGCCCAAAATTATATCTCTAGCCATGTATTTTAGACATTGCTAGCTCTAGTCTTCCATAAATGACTAGCTACTTACCTGCTTATTGGTCTCTTAGGCATCTCAAACTTTAAACATGATCAAAGTGGAATTCTTAATTATCCTCCCAACCCAAACTCTTCCTCTTAGCCTCCCCCTACTCAGTACTGGCACCATCATCAACCTACATGCCCAAGCCAAAAATCATCTTGACTCTTCCTGTACTCATGCAGCAACCTAGTTACTGAATCCTACCCTTCTCCCTCCTAAATATCTTTCAAACTCATCAAATTTTCTCTCTCTCAGTCCAGGTGAGTATTGTCTCTCACTTAGGCTACAGTTGTAGACTCCCAGTTGATCTCATTTCTTCTAATCTTGTCCTACTCTCCACCCTCCACCAAGTAGCTACAGTCATCTATCCAAACAGAAATCTAATCAGGTCTTTCTGCTCATCAGCTTTCCACATTGCACCTTACACCCAGGAGAAAGTTAAAGACAGGGCTCCATAAACATGTGTACAAACCCAATGAGCTTGGGGGCATTACATATACGTCAAGGCCTTTGCAATCTATTTCCAGCTGATCTCATCTTTTCACTGCCTCCTGTGAACCCTCACTCTAACATCTTAGCCTACCTGCAATTCTAAGAATGCTATATGTCCTTGCCCATGAGACTTTCTTCCAGAAGCCCTTGACTTCTTCATCCACGTGACTTACTACAGATAGCAAGTTTAAGTGTAATTTTCTAATATTGTCTTCACTTTCACCATCCTAGCTGCCTTTGTGCTTCCAGATGTTCTCATGCCTTCCCTATCATGTCACACACTAGTCTGTAGTTTAATCATTCTGTTTATTTTCTGTTCCTTTCATGAAACCATGAGAGTCCTGTAAGGCAAAGACAACTTTGATTTATTTATCTGTATTACCGATATTTAGCCCAGTACCTGATGTGTACTAGGCATCAATAAATGTCTATTTAATAAGTTATTAATACATAAACTTATGAACAAATAAGAAAAGCTATGACAAATCTAGACAGCATATTAAAAAGAAGAGACGTTACTCTGCTGACAAAGGTCCATCTAGAAGCTATGGTTTTTCCAGTAGTCACATATGGTTTTTCCAGTAGTCACATATGGATGTGAGAGCTGGACCATAAAGAATGCTGAGCAACCAAGAATTGATGCTTTTGAACTGTGGTGTTGGAGAAGACTCTTGAGAGTCCCTTGGACTGCAATGAGATCCAACCAGTCCATCCCAAAGGAGATCAGTCCTGAATGCTCACTGGAAGGACTGATGTTGAAGCTGAAACTCCAATACTTTGGCCACCTGATGCGAAGAACTGACTCATTGGAAAAGACCCTAATGCTTGGAAAGATTGAAGGCAGGAAGAGAAGGGGATGACAGAGGATGAGATGGTTGGATGGCCTCACCGACTTGATGAACATGAGTTTGAGCAAGCTCCAGGAGTTGGGAGAAGGGAAGCCTGGCATGCTGCAGTCCATGGGATTGCAAACAGTCAGACATGGCTGAGTGACTGAACTGAACTGAACTGAACTGAGCTGAGCTGGTAAACAAATAGTGACCTTGGAAAAGCACATTCAAGAATAAACTTGTTTCCAAAAAGCTAAAAAACAACTGAAGGGGGAGTAAATGGAGAAGATGAGTATGGACCTGAGAAAATGGGCGGTGGGGGCAGGGGTGGCAGTAGGGAGGAAGAAAGGAGGGCTGAGGGAAGATGTTACAGAGATTGCTAGTTCCTTAACCAATATTCATTGTCCCCTCTAAAACACTGGCTTCCACTGGGCACATGATCATCTAAATTGGAATAAAGTCTGTATTTCCTGACTCTCTTGAAACTCTATGTGGCCAGTGGGATATAAGCAGAAATGTTGTGTGGTAGAATTTTGCATATTTCCCTGAAAAGGTCATTGATGTGTGCCCCTTGCCTCTTCCTACCCCTTCCTCCTTCTTACTGCTTGGAATATTGATACAATGGTTGGCACCTCCTCTTGGTACCTGAGGAAGAGAGCCACACTCTGGGAATGGCAGAGCAGAAAGCTGGAAGAAACACGAGTCCCAGATAACTATCCAATCGCCACATCAGCCTTGGATTGCCCTCCTCACACCCTTCACATGAGAAAGAAACTTCAATTTTGTTTAAGCTATTGTTAGGTTGGGATTTTCTGTTACTCACAGCAGAGTCTAATTCTAAGAAATACAAAGGGTGGGTTTTCTTTAGGATGGGGGAGATAAGATAATGTTTATAGCTAGAGAAAGGAGTCAGTAGAAAGGGAGATAGCAGACCCAGTTGACAGATGAGGTTAATGAGGGCATGGAAGGGATGGAGACCTGGGACACAGAGGGAGAGATGGGCTCTGGTTAGGAACAGACACTTCTCATTCTGTGAGCCCTAAGGAAGGGGATAAGAACTAACACTGGCTGAACACATTCTAGATACTAAGTGCTTTATAAATAGATCTAACCTAATCATTCTAACACTTCAAGGTCAGTATTATAAAGAGTACAAGTTTTCAGTTTGTGCTCAGTTGTGCACAAGAAGTGACTTTAGAGAACTCCCTGGTGGTCCAATGGTTAGGATGCCGCTCTTCCACTGCAGGGGGCACAGGTTGAATTCCTTAGTTCCCTGGGAACTAAGATCCTGCAAGTTGCACAGCATAGCCAAAAAAAAAAAAAGGACTATTATTATTTCAATGAGTTCAGTCTCTATCTCAAGTTATAATCAGATTTCAGTTCTGTCTATATTGTCTGTGATAACAATAGCAAAAGGTTGAAAAAAACCAAAATGTCCAACATAAGGGATTCATAAAATAAATTATGGTTCATTTTCATGATGGAACAGACTATGACTGCTAAAAAGAATTAGGTAGCTCTCTTTGAATTGACGTGGAATGAACACCAAAACATATTGCAAAGTGAAAACAACATGTTGAAGAATATTGGGTATAGCATGCTATAAATATATGTGGAAAAGGAGAAGCCAAATCAAAGAATATACATGCTTATTTGTATGTATGCATCTATCTCTAAAAAGAATACACAAGAAACTAGTAACAAGTGGATATGTCTTGAGAAAGAATGGGATGGTGAGAAGGAGGCTTGTATATTCTTTGGGGATTCCCTGGTAGCTCAGCCTGCAATGCAGGAGACCCCAGTTCAATTCTTGGGTTGGGAAGATCCACTGGAGAAGGGATAGGCAATGCCTACTGAATTGAAGATGATTTACAATCTACATATTTTGCCTAAAAAATATCACTTAAATAAATAAAACTTCATCAGTTGAGGAGTTTTCCTTCATCCTCCTTCCTGGGCTGGCATCTCAGTTCTAGCAGGCTTGAACAGAGGCTGCATTGAAAAACTGAAAGTGTTAATCACTCAGTCGTGTCTGACTCTTTGTGACCCCATGGACTGTAGCCCACCAGGTTCCTTTGTCCATAGAATTTTCCAGGCAAGAGTACTGCATTGGGGTTGCTATTTCCTTCTTCTCCAGAAGATCTTCTCTATCCAAGGATCAAACCCAGATCCCTTGCATTGCAAGCAAATTCTTTACCATTTGAGCCACCAAGGAAGCCCAGTGGCTGCAGTAAGAAGCAGCTATTCACCCTGGAAACACTTAGGTCAGAGGTGGATTCAGGTGATGGGGCCCTATTTACACAATTTGGAGAGGCTTTATTTCTTTCTTGGCATGCTGTGTGGCATGCAGGATCTTAGTTACCTGACCAGGGATCAAACCCATGCCACCTGCATTGGAAGCATGGGGTGAGTCTTAACCACTGGACAGCCAGGGAAATCCCTGGAGAGTTTTTTTTTAAAGACTTGTGAATAAATATTAAGTACAGGCCTTGGAATTTGTCTCTGCAAATGAGAGGCCCTGAAGCTGAAACTTCAATGGCTTCAAGGTAAATCAGCCTCTGATGCTGATTGCATTATTCCATTGGATCTGGGCTAATGTCCCTCCTCCACACTGCTCCACTGAGATAAGCCCAGGCTCATCTATTCCCAGCCTAATGGTCATACCCTGAATGCATACAGTCGTGACTGGCAGCCTTCTTCCAATCTGCCAGCTTCTTCTTTTTCTCAGATAACTTCAGTGCCCTTCTTAGAGGTTATAGGAAAATTCAGCTGTTTCTGTTGCAGGAAGGGGGACCGCTTCCTGTGCCTGAGAGTGGGCTCTTGTCTAACAATCAGAAATGAATTATCTGAGGAGACATATGTGCTGACAAAGCAAGAAACTTTATTTGAGAAGGGTGCCTGGGTGGGGAACAGCAGGGTAAGGGAACTCAGGAGAACTGCTCTGCCACGTGGCTCACAGTCTCGTCTCAGATTTTATTGTAATGGGGTTAGTTTCCCGGTTGTCTCTGGTCAGTCATTATGCTTGTGCCCATATTTGGTCTGACTCAGGGTTCTTCCTGGTGGTGCGTACATCTTGCAGCCAAGATGGATTCCAGTGAAAAGGATTCTGGGAGGTTGGCAGGGCAATATTATGAGCTGGCATCTCCTGCCTCCTTTTGACCCCTCTCGAATACTTCCAGTTAATTTCAGAAGACATATTATGGGCCAGAGTCTCCTCCCTCTTTTTGGCCCCTCCCAAATTCTCCTAATTAATTAATAGCACCATGGTGTTAACAGCACCATGCTTCTTATTGGGATCTCCTATTGCGAGACAACTCATACGAGTGGTTATCATCATGCCTTGCCAAGGTGGACGTTTTGGTTAACAGTTCCCTAACATTTTCACAAGCTAGTGCTGTGAGAAAATTGGGAGAATCAGAATATGGACAGTAAAACAGCAGCATTGTGAACCCCTCTGAGATCATGAAGACATCAGTCCCCACTTGGGCATGTCATGTTCTCTGGTAGTGTCCAGCCAGCCAGGTGTAGGAGCAGAGAAAGGAGAGCTGTTGTACTGAGCCACAGTTGGATTTTGTATAATGAGTATTGTATCAGGACAAGGACAAGGGGTTAGTAGTATGGCATGACAGATGTTGAATAGATAGACCACGGATACTAGATTCAATGGTAAAGATCAGGATTTGGGAAAAAAGAGAGTGCAAAGGGAGGGTGGGGGTGGAGGTTGGAAGTAGGCAGAGTTGAAGTCAATTTACTGTGAAGTTGTGGTGCTAAGAGGTTCCGCAGTGATTTCCAGGACATCACTATATCCGTGTCCTCTTTCTGTCTTCATGGTCACTCATTTACAGTCTCTTTTACTGAACCTTCTTTCTTCAACTACCCTTTAAAATAGTCACATCTCCAGGACTCTGTCGCCATACTGGACCTCTCCACTTGGCTATCCCACAAGCCCTGCAGATCCAACGCAACAGATTTGTCCAGCTCATTCTCCTCCTCACCTCCTATTTAGTCTTCTTCAATGTATTGAGCCTTATTTTACAAACTTAATTTACATAAGAACACTCAAATTTGAGAGATCAGAAAACTGAGGCTCTATTTACACACTTGCCCAGTTCCCAGGTCTGCTACAATCGTCAGGGCTGGAATTTGAGCCTAAGTCTGGCTGACTGAAACTCCCATCCTCCATTCATGAGTGCCCTTTGATAATTTTGGAATTTTATATGCCGTACTTACAAGGCTCTGTCCTGCTCAGTGGAACCACCATTCACCATGTTACCTAAACCAGAAACCTGAGAGTTATCCTCATCACTTCTTCCTCACTACCTCTCCC
>SJYC01046351.1:0-15877 GCA_006408675.1 Madoqua kirkii
CCACCATTCTTAAACTAATCTCTATATTTGATTAATCCCTGCAAGCATACTGCATCTTTTTTTTTAACTTCACTGAGAAAGTATACACAAAAGTCTTGATATTTAAGATCTAAAGCTCCCAACAAATTCATCTTAAAATTAATTTTGCTGGCTTTTAACACTGTCATATATTTGCAGCGATAGAAATTAATCCTAGTATTTGACAGATTAGCACAATTTTTGAAAAAAAAAATCCCAAATTCCAATTTGCCTTTCATTTTGCCTAACTCCTGGTCAAGTTTGTATATTTTTTCAACACTAAGTGATGAAACACTGAAATAACAGCATTAAACCTTGAAAGGACATAGCAAGATATCTTTTAAAGGATAATTTGAACCAATATTTTAGGTTCGAAAGGTCCATAGTAGGCATCTAACCCAATCACTTAGTTTTATAGACAAAGAAACTAAGACCCCCAAAATAATTTGCCTAAGATGCCTCCACTAAATTGGCACAAAGCCAGAATAAAGAAAACCACTCTTTTGGTCAATTTGGAAAGAAATCTAGATGACTTTTGACGTATTTTCAAGCTTGATTTTCCCATAGGGCTGCTGTGAAGATTCAATGAGATCATACAGGAAAGCATCAGAGTGATCACAATGTGCAGCACTTGACTGTGCTCAATGAATGTTCTTCCTCCCTCTCTTCTCTTTCCTACTGACGCCCTGTGTCTATTTCTCAGTCTCCTTGCCAAGATCCCAAGTTCTTACTGTCAGCACCAGAGTTGCAAGCAAGGCACTGAAAGAGAGTTTAGACAGACTCATGCTATCCAAAAATGTAACAGTCTAATCATCCTCACACTTTAACTAGGATCTGATTTTGCCAGCTGAAATGACACACAAACTATCACCCTCCTACTCAAGAGTTCCAAGGAACCTGGCTGTTATGCAGGGAAATGGGTACATTTCTCATGTCTCACAGCCCCACTTCAAACTGGGATCCTAAATCATAAATAATAATGAACATTTGACCATCCAGATGCACTTTACGTTCAACTTCATAACCTGCAAACTGAAATTTGCCTCTTTTGTTCCTTGCGTCTTAGGCTTTTCTTCAACTATGCAGTTAAAAAGGAGAAACACAGCTCACTCTCTGACGCCTTTATCAGTACTAGTTTGACAGTAAAAGAGCTGTTAATATTGTATAAACTCTTATACCATCTGTGTTATAATTCTGCCTCATCAGGTTTTATGGAAATGCCCCCCCTCCATTTCCTTCATTCCACCAGGCATGTCATCAAAGGAGAATAAATTAAGTATTGTGCCAGAAAATGTGGTCTACTTTCTAAAAGGCATCTATCTCTAGCTTTCAGAAATGCCTTTTGGAATGAGCAATGTGGAAACAGTGTCCCCATTGTTGTATAGGAATGCCATGAATTGGATCCCCACCCCAGCCTTTTATAGGGAAAAAGAATAAAAAGCGTTCATCTGAGTTTAAAATTATCATATTTTATAGCATATGCTAACATGCTAATGAGATGAGGTATTATCACATCTTTGCTGAGGCCATTATGGATAATTGAGCTTTGTCCATCCACCCAACTAGATTGTAAACTCCGTGATGGTGGAGACAACTTCAACTTTGTAGTTTTATGAGACGCTATCAGAGTGTGTTGACACTTCCACTGTTGGTCTAGTGACTAGGTTGAATATTTGTATTGGGGGATACAGAAATGGCAGCTCTTTTCCACTTTGTTAATTCTATTTCAACACTAAGTGTTTACTAACGATCACAAACTGTATGTACAGTACTAGATAACACGAGCAACTCTTTAATTCTGTCTAAAAATATATAACTGAGAGATCAAGCGTTCCCCTAGTAAATAAAGATAAGTCCAGGGAGTTACTCTGTAAAGATTTAGACAGCTCGAAGAGAAGTTCCTATTGGTGATTTGGAATAGAAAGGGTAGGGGAAGATTAAGGGAAGCCAGTTCAAAGTGTTAGAAAGAGGGTTTTGCATCTCAAAGAGGGGGAGGGGTTGGAACTCTAAGAAGACTGAGGCTGGGATGGGGGCCTTGCCCTTCGGGCTAACTGCTCTAACCGACCCTCTCCCCAAACCCTGTGGTAGTGTCGAAAGGGACCTGGAGTTAGAAGCAGGAGCCCTCAGCTTGAGTCTGCTCTCTGTCACTAACTAGCTGAATGACATTTAAGCAAATCACTTACTAGATTACCTCTGAGGTCTCTTCCCACTCCATAAATCTTTGCTCTTTATCTTATTCCCCCCTCCTTTTTATTCTTCCTTTCCCCCACCCCACCCCCTCTTCCTGGTCTTCCTTTTAACTGCAATAATAGTAATAATGAATTAGTTACCTCTGGAGACAGACTTGAGATGGTGTGTGGAGAATTAATGGAGACTGGCTTTTTATCTCTGCTGTGAACTTTTTTCTTTCTTTCCGTCTGTTTTCTTTATTGATTAAATTACCATTTCTCATCCATTTAAGGTGGTTATTATTCTCTGTCACTAACTAGCTGAATGACATTTAAGCAAATCACTTACTAGATTACCTCTGAGGTCTCTTCCCACTCCATAAATCTTTGCTCTTTATCTTATTCCCCCCTCCTTTTTATTCTTCCTTTCCCCCACCCCACCCCCTCTTCCTGGTCTTCCTTTTAACTGCAATAATAGTAATAATGAATTAGTTACCTCTGGAGACAGACTTGAGATGGTGTGTGGAGAATTAATGGAGACTGGCTTTTTATCTCTGCTGTGAACTTTTTTCTTTCTTTCCGTCTGTTTTCTTTATTGATTAAATTACCATTTCTCATCCATTTAAGGTGGTTATTACCTTGAAGTATTCAATAATCTGCCAAAAATGTTCCTCTTTTGTGGATATGAATGTTAACACAAAACATTTGGCCACAAGGAGTGCAGTAAATCAGGAATTAATGTGGTATTATTTCACCTAGGTCTACCATATAGAAAAATATTCTACAAGGGTGAGCATTGGAATCCGAGGCTCAAGTTGTATTTGACCTCATTTTTTAAGCTATAAATAAGAGTGTTCATTCATGTAAGTCAGCAGAAAGACTCTACAGACCCCTTTGACTATGATTATGTCCAAAATGGATTCACCTCATGACAAGGACCCAGGGTTGGCAGAGATGTCAGCAAATCTGCAGTCTCTAGGTCTCTCTCCTCCCATTCTTTAAGCACCATTTCGAGTTATGCCTCCTGCAGGAAGGCTTCCTTGCTCAATCCAGTGCCTCCTCCAGTCTATCATGAAACAGAATTTCCATTTTGTTTCAGTTGTGTGCTTAGGCATTTAGTGTTTTCTGTTTGCAGAAAATGGGGCTGACAGAGGTTGAATGTGCAATTCAGGTCTCCACGCACCTTGCTCAGTCCCTTCTTAGCAATCCCAAATGCCACAGCTCCACGATATCTCATTCCTTCATTAGTTTCACGTACACAAAGTCTGCTCTTCACTGTCGCTTGGCCCCTAGAAAATAGTTTCAGCTGCTATCTCTACTCTATCAGTTCCCTTAAATGAAGGATACCAATACTCAAAATGCAAAATCATTGGTGATCCCATTGTCTTATCATTATCGTCAGAATAGTTTGGGTAGATTTTTCACCCAAACTTGAAACAGATTTCTTAATGCAGACCCCTCACCCCAAAAAACACTCCACGCAAAGGTGTTAATAATCTGTAACACCAATTGAAGGTTTACTGTGTGCCAGGAACTGCTCTAAATACTGTATATTAATATCTTCCACTGTGACCCTATTAGATAGGCAATTGTTACTGTTATCCTTCTGTTCTAGATGGTGAACTGAGGCTCTGAGAGGATCTGTAATTTGACATGAGGGAGCCTGTACTTGAAACCAGGTTGGCCTGTCACTCAGCATCATTTCAGAAATCTTTATCCTCACACCAAAGGACACAGAGCAAAGCCATGATAAGTCAGAGTAGAGCTCAGTGCTGATAGCAGTGACAGAAAGTGACTTCTCTGGGAACGTATCTGGGAGGAAGGGAAAAAGAACTTTCTGGGACAGAGTCACACAGTGATTTAGCCTTCAGTGAGAGACTTATGGGGAGGGGGAATTTAAGGACAGGGATAGTTGCTCCTTTAACTCTTCAAAGCAGCACGGTCCAATAGAAAGGTAAAGCAAGCAGCACATGTAATTTAAACTTTTCTTGTGGCCACATTAAAAAAGGAAAAAGAAACAGGTGAAATTAGCTTCGGTACTGTATTTTATTTAAACCAATATATGCAAGATATACTTGTTTGACTATGTAATCAATATACAATTATGAATGAGATAGTTTACCTGTTTTGTCTTTCTTACCAAATTCGGTGTGTATTTCATATTTATAGCACATCTTATTTCAGACTAAATGCGTTTCAAGTGCTTCAAAGCACAAGTGACCATACCGGACAGCAAGGGCTTAGGGGATTTTCACTGCCTTGTGGCACTAACCACTCTATTAATAGCACCAACTAGTCTTCCCTCTTCTTATTCATTATCCACACTGTGGCTGTTAGCTGTTAATATTGCTTTCCCAATGTTTCCAGGTCATCAAGCCATCTCTGTTAATAAGAGGTTCACTCTATATCCATCTCATAATAACATTAACATTTATTGAATATGTATTAGTGCCAGGCACGCTTCTAAGAGCTTTAGCCTAAGTCATAAAAATCTTCACAGCAACCATATGAGCTAATCTTTTTACCATCTCTCCATTTTACAATTAAGGAAACGGAAGTCATTTAACTGTCAAAAGCCACACAACTGGGAAGTGAAGGAGCCATGATTTCAGCCCCACAAGCTTAACCACCTCAGCATCCACTCCATGTTCTAGAATCAGAGTCACAGCTAACTAAGGAGAACTTCATCTGACTCCGTGACAGAGGTACAACTTAGTCTCAGGTCCTCCTGGACCATGCCAGACCTGCGAGGAATTTGCTGTCGTGGTTGCCCATAGTAACTAGTTCATGGTACAATATAAAGGGCTTGTAGATATCTCTCTGTGTAGATCTGTACCTACACATGTGTGTGTGTGCTCACACATACACCATACACACACACACACACACACACACACACACACACACACACACAGATCAAACACAAACTTTACAGAGTATTCATAAAAACCAGAGAATTGTAGAGGCGGAAGAGCTCTGAAAGGCCAATCTTATCAAGAAAATTCAGTGCAGCCAGCAGTTACGAAACTTGCTCCAAATTACACAGCTGAAGTAGAACCCAGATAATCTGACTTCAAGTAATTTTGTATCTACTACTAACTACCTCAGGATGCTTCCCATGTGAAAGATAGGAGGGGCAACAGTGTGGCAATTCTATTCTCACTAATTTACACTTTATCAAATGTTTATCCTCTCTGCCTCAATAGCATTTTTTTTTATTGTGTCTGCATTTACAAAAAGCATTTGTATTTTTTAGAAATTTAGAATTGGAGAACTCAGAGTTAAAGTGGATTCCTTCTGCCTTCCCTTGTTTACACCACTAGTCAGGCATTTACATTGTTGCCTTAATGATTCACCCAGCCAACCCCTTATTAAGCTCTTTAAGGATTAAGACACCATCATACATTTATTTAAATTCACATATGAGGTTCTTTAGGGATTAAGACACTATCATACACTTATCTAAATTCTCCATTGCCCTAATTCTGAGCCTGTAATAAATACGTAATTAACACAATTGAAATTGTACAATTATCAGTATGAGGAGGTTGGATTTAGCCTTTTCGTTTTATAGATTTTATTAAATGATGTTAAGACGCACTACTCAGAAAGCATTGTTACCAGCTTGACCTTTAGATTAGTGCTGGTTGCCACTGAAGCCAAAGGAACAGCAGTAACATCTCACAAAGATTCTCTTTCAGCCTGGAACTAGCCATCGTTCTTTCCTCGGATCCTTGTATTTCAAAGTGGAGAGCTTGACCACAGTTTAAATGTTGAAATGTTTCCCACTTAAGCACAAAACACACTTGATTTTGGCTAAAACAAAACCCTCAGCTTTTATATATTATGTTTCAAAGTGGAGATGGCTGTGAAACTTGAGCCCTGACACAACCTCAACATGACTTTTTAAAAGTGCTCAGAAAACCCTTCTTCTAATGAGCATGATGAGAGGCTGCTCCTTAATGATTTTTTTTTGCCTGCCTTACATCATTTATTCTGTCATAAAAAATCTAAATAGTTTACATTAAACAAATTCTCAAGTACAAATGAGGATGGTCTCCCTCATTGTTGGATGAAGATCGAAAAGGCTACAGAGCTGGTTCCAGGGGAGAAGAGAGACTTGGTAGTGACAGCTTAATTCTCAGGAGCTGTTACTTAACAGAACTTTAAAAAGCCAAATGACATATTCTTGAATTATTTATAAAAATCGTGCAAAATACACTTTAGGGACCATGGGAAATTCATTTTGTCCTTGCTTTTAACATTTTCAGAGCCTATCTCAGTGAACAAAATGCTAAGCCCAAAAACAAGTGAATTAATATTTAGGTGGTTGAGCAAGACTTCTGATTTTGTTTATTGCTCTTTGATTCTTTTTTTTTTTTTAGTAGCCCATTGTAAAAGCCCTGGGGCACACCTTCAGAATGTATGAATAGTATCAATAATAACTAATACAGCCTGCTATGGAAAATACTGTTTTCAAAACCACAGGTTAGTTCCTGGAAGTCAGCCGGTCAGAGAAAGGATGTGGTGTAGCAGCAAGTTTAAATAGCTTGTGCAACAAAGGGAAGAGAGCTCTGTTGACTTCTGCCTCCTAGAGGGTTGAAATCAGAAAGAACTATATTTAAATAGCTCATTCAGAAAGCAGAGAAGATGAAGAAACCATTCCATTTTGAAAAGCTTCACTCATCACTTTGGGGAATTCAGATGAGAGAGGAAGAATGTATCAGGATAACGATATGATAAAAGTAAGTGTTAACTTTGGATTGAACAAATCAGACTGGTTCATTTTGGTTGTTAGATGAAGGGCGTTCCTTTTTAAAATGACATCATGTAAAAATTGACATCACTTTTTACATGAGCCCCCAAACCTCATTTCTTCTTGTTGTGAACTGAAGGAGTCATGGTAATTCACCTGGCTTTAAAATTTCTCCCAGTTGTTGAGTTCTTTAGCCAAGTAAGTTCTACAAAATAAACTCATCGCAGGCGCAGGAAAAGCAGCTCTTTTGAAAATACCTTGTGATCAGGCTCTAGGTCACGACCTGGGTCTTGAGAAACTTGAGTTAGTAGATGTTAGTTTTTCTTAGCTCTTTGTTTACCCTGGACTTAGACATTTTGTATTATTAAAAACCTGTGGCTTTTAAGGACATTCTATTTATCTTTCCAGGCTTTTTTGATGGAAATGCCTGGATTTTCTTGGAAACAGGGATTTTATTGTGGATTCCTGGTGCCCCTTGGAGAGGCTTATTTTTCTGGACAATAGTTTTCCTTAGTGTCACTACTCTTTTCATCTCCCAACGATCACAAGCTCCCAAGGTCGAGAAAAGTGCATCCTTTTGTTCTAATGAATCTGAAATTCCATTTTAAAAAGTATGCAAAAGGGGCTATTGGTTGGCAATTTAAGGCATAATTCCACTGCATGAAGTATCCAGAGGGGTTAGCACTCAAGACTTTTGGAGAAAAAGAAAATCCAGCTAAGTTAAAGTCAAAGAATTTAGCAGCAATATGCATAGTTTGAGTATTGCCACTTAAGGATTTTAATGTTTTATTATCTCTACTTTAAAGTGTGTTAACACAGGCTTGCTTGCTTTTGTTAAAAGAATAGGACCCAGTAAACTGGCCTGCGGCTGCTGCTAAGTCACTTCAGTCATGTCAGACTCTGTGCAACCCCATAGACGAGAGTCCACCAGGCTCTGCCATCCTTGGGATTCTCCAGGCAAGAACACTGGAGTGGGTTGCCATTTCCTTCTCCAATGTAAACTGGCCTAAAGAAGTAAATTACCATTGCCTCTGACTACAAGTGAAATGTTTAAGGCGTGAAAAGTTCCACTGCTCCAGTCTGAATCTCTTGCCCTCATTAGAGTATGAGCATTAAAGTGTTTTGTGAGTGCATGTTGTATGTTATTTTCATTGATAGCTCAATCTTTTAGGAAAAAAAACAAATAAACATTTACAGTTAAAAACTGCACCACTAGCCATCAGTCATATATCGCTATTTTATATATTTGAAGTTTAATTAATGAAAATACAGCAACACAAAAATTGCAGTGCCTCGGTCTCACTAACCTGGACAATGAAGATGTAGAATGTTTCCCTCATTGCCGAAAGTTCTATTGGACAGCACTGCTTCAAAGGGTACTTATTCTTTGACATGACTCTTCATATCTGGCAGCAGAAAACGCTGATGATTGTTGTAGCTTCCTATCCATAGAAGCCCAACTTTCTAGAAGCTGAGTGGTATCTCTTCTCCCAGTCATAATGTATTTGAGAAATTCACTGGGCTGGTCATTTAGTGTGATTATTAAGAATTCTGAAAATTCCCCTCAAGAGTTGTTTGTTACTCTAACCTATAATTAAAAATAAACAATGAAACCAAATCAAACTCCCTAGTGCCCTCTAGCTTTGATTAACCAAAGAAGAAAGGTAGCTTCTACTTTTTTTCCCTAACCAAGATATATAGAACATTATGGAAACTGTGCTTGGCTGACATACAGTAAATGAACACGAAATTATCATAAGATTGTTAAGAGAAGATATAATGGTAACATGTTATAAAGTGACTGCTATTCAAAAGATCCATGTGATTTTTTTTTAAATCACCTTGTTGGCTTTTACTTTTTACAATAACAGTTATTTCCTTTTAATCTTTCAAAACATTGTATTTCAGAATGCTATGCTAATAAGCTTGATTTTCCATACTTCCTAGGCTTGTGATCCTTTCAACTATCCAGTCCTTTATCTACTCCTCATTCCAACTAGCTTGCTTAGGATTCCTTGAATATATTCTGTGCTTGCTTCACTCCAGTTTTGGCTCATGCCCTTCTTGTGATCTGGAATGCAATATCCACCTCTGCTTTTCTGAGACTTATTCATTTGTCAAAGCCTGTTTGCAATGCACCTGTTTGAAGAAGTAAGGGACCCCTTCTTCCTCTAAATTTTAACTGTGTTATAGTTGTCTCACCTCCTTTACTGGACTGTTAGTTTGTTGGCACAAAGATCTTGGTCTCAGTCGTCACTGGATCCCTCCATATAGTCAGCACAGGACAGGTGTTCTAGACTTGGGAAATTCTACCAATTTTCTAAATATATACACAAATTTCTTTGCACTTGGCACTGACATACCAAAGGCAGTGGCGTTGTACATGTGGCTTTATATTAAATTTTAACAACTATTTCACACATGCCAATTCATTTTGGCTTACATAGATCATTTGTAATGTTGCTGTGGTTATAGACATATTGATGTACAATATTGTACTCATGTGAGCCAGGGAAGAAAGAAATTGGGCTGCAGCAATGTGAACTTTGGTTCTAGTCAAATCTAGATTGTATGAACACTTGACAAGATAACGTTTTTTTGTGTGTATCAAATTGGCAAAGACTAAGAAGAGCTTGATAAAGCAGTGTTGGTATGGAGAAATAGAGAATCTTATTTATTTCAGAAGAGAATGTAAATTGGCATAATTTCTGTGGAAGACATATGATAATTTGGTAATAACTGTCAAAATTTTTTAATGGAACAAGCAATCTTACTTAAAGTTATGTATTCAACAGTCACTCTCCCACGTCTATGCCTCTGTGCTCAGTCGCCTCCGACTCTTTTGTGATCCTGTAGACAGTAGCCTGCCAGGCTCCTCTGTCTGTGGAATTTCCCAGGCAAGAGTAGTGCGGTGTGTTGCCATTCCTCCTCCAGGGGATCTTCCTGACCCAGGGATTGAACCTGCCTCTCTTGTGTCTCTTATATTGGCAGGTGTATTCTTTGTGCTGTGCCACCCAGGAAGCCCCACCTCGATAGCAGAATGCTTATGGTCTCCTGAGGGAAGTACACAGCACCGTATTGGAAGCATTCTTGCAAAAGCATTGAACCTGACTATGACAAAGCCCACTTATCAAACTACCAGTTTGGAGGAAAGACCAGAAGAGAGAACATGTTAAACAAAACCATGAAAAGCGGTCAGCAAAACCCAGAATATGGGAAACTGCAGGACAAACAATCGAATTTTGCCAACAAATAAATTGCAAGAGAAGAAAAGGGGAGGGAGAAGTTCTAAATTAAAAGTGACTTCAGAAGCATGTTGATCAACTATAATACGTGGACCTTGTTTGGATTATGACTTTTAATAGATTAACAGTAAACAATTGTCTTTAGGGGAAATTTGAACACTGACAGCATATTTTTGGTGTGAAGAAATTATTGTTATTTTTTAGGTATGGCGATGGTATGTGTTTATTTTTTTTTAAGAGTCCTTACCTCTGTAGATAGATAATGAAATTTTTACAGAAGAAATCTGCCTCAAAATGTGGTGGGGGAAGTGGAGGAGCATGGATGAGACAATTTTTCCCATGAGTTAGTTGATTACTGTTAACGATAGCTATTCAGTATATGGGAGTTTGTTGTGTTGTTTCTCTACGCTGTGCTGTGTGCTTAGTCACTCAGTCGTTCGTGTCTGACTCTTTGTGACTGCATGGACTGCAGCCCACCAGACTCCTCTGTCCATGGGATTCTCCAGGCAAGAATACTGCAGTGGGTTGCCACACTCCTCCCGGGGATCTTCCCAACCCAGGGATCGAACCCAGGTCTCCTGCATTGCAGGTGGATTCTTTACTGTCTGAGCCACCAGGGAAGCCCATATATCTAGAATAAGGGTTAATTAAATAAAATAAATGTATAGTCACACAATAGGATACTGTGATATTGTTAAAAGTAAAAGACAGATGGATTGACAGATATACCTTCTGATATGAAACAGTCTTTCAGATACAAGTAGGACAATATGAATAAAAGGTTCCCATTTACATGAAAAGGAAGGGATAAATATACCCATATGTAAATGTATTTGTAGAGGTTATTTTCAAAGATATTGTTAAGAAATTGCTAACAGTGGTTGCCCCCACATAAGATTCTGGCTGTTAAAGGAGAATGGGGTGAGAGAGACTACTTCTGACAACTTTTCTAATTTAAAAAATACTTTTCATTTTTTTTACGCTTGAAAATATGACCTAGAGTAGTATCTAAGAACTAAACTTCTTGAGTTTACTCATGCTCATTGCCAAATAGATGCTAGACAAAAAATTTTGCTGACTGGTAAAAGTTGGGGAGTTAGAACACATTTTGAAATTATGTGCAAATTGGCAAGCATTAATGCTCTCCTTTGTGTCAAGGAAATGCATGCACTTCTCACTCACAAAGAGAGAAACATTCCCATTTGGAGATTCCCCAGAGGGACCTATGTTTATAACTAAACACATGTTTTCAAGGGCTATGAAACTGCAGAGGAAATTCAACCCTCTCAGGCAGTGGAAGAGATAATACAAAACAGCAGATAATCCAAACTTCATAATATTTTGTTTTTAAATGCATAATATTACTTTTAGAAACAGGCCATTTATGTTCTTAATTATGTTTTGCTGAGGGTAATAGACATATTAAAGTGAATTTGTAGTCTCTGAGCACCCACCAACAGAAGGTGGTGGAAGACATGGGCCAGAAATCAGCTTTGTGATAGAGGAGATGCTGATAACCTATAACTGGGTCACAAGGTGGTGACTGCAGATTTTTATTTCACTTCCCATCACCATTTAGACATTCTGCCTTTGCCTTCATATGACCTTCCCTCCAAAATCTTTCTGAGAGCATTCCATCAAATTTTCCTTCCAAACCAAAGTTTAAAATAACAGTACTTGTCTATAAGAAGAGAAGAAATCATTAGCATCCTTTCTATTTAAAGTAAAAAGATTAGGGTATTTTTTCAATTAATATGTTTCACATGGGCAACTCCATTCTTCCTGCCTAGTGGAAGGTGACTGTCCAGTACACTGATTCCTCCAGGTACACAGTTTAACAAGTAGGGCAGAAGCCTTAGGTAGACAACGTGGAAAGTCCCTGGGTGGCTGGTAAGAGGGCATTACTTTTAAAAATATTTTTTGTTGCTTCTTTTGTGGGAGACTGTTGTTCAGGGGCATGGAACTGATGGATAAAGCTGCCAAGGGCAAAAGAATAAAATCTCTTTTCCTGACCACTGCCGGCCTAACAGTGGACTGGGCACTTCTAGACGTGGAACCTCATTTCAGGCTCACAAAGACCCTGTGAAAGAGGTGAGGGCTGGGAGCAGCTGCATGGAGCAGAGAAAGGAGTGGTGACGCCCCCTAGATTTCTAGCTCGGCTGACTGGGTAGATGTGATGCCTTTAACAGAGATGAGGATCACAGCAGGAGCTGCAGATTTGGGCAAAAGTTAGGAAGAGTTAGTGAGTTCCATTTTCCACAGGATAATTGGTGGGTCACTAGGTCCTGACAGGTCACGTGGTGCACGGTGGGTCATAACCTTTAAGCCAGTGAAAGAAACAAGCCATCCTTTCTATCCCTCTGAAAATCTTAATTCCCACCATATGTTTTACTGCCCATGGCACATTGCAGATCACTGGTCTATTTTTTAAATGCCAGAAGACTGTATTTCTATTGTCCTTTATACGTTTACCACTTATGTTAGTGATAGAAAAGTTTTTTTAAGTGCAAGTAACAGAGAAGTGTGTTTCACTTACCATAATTGCTGTATTCCCCTAAAGTGTATATACATCCATTCATTTTCAACTCTCTTTAGCAAAGTGCTTCTTTAAAGAAATACACATCTCCAGTAAAACATAAGAAAACGCTCAACCTCACTCAGAGTTCAAGAATGCACATTAAAACAACATTATTCACCTTCCCATGTTGGCAGGAGTGCTGGGGAAATCCATAGGCACTCTCCAAACAATAATAGTGAGAATACAAATCTTGGCAACCTCTTTGGGACCAAAGATCATGCACTTAGTCACTTCTATACCACCTGCTGTCCAAGTTTTGTGATTTTTCTCCGGCAAATATATGGCCACCAGTACAGGAAACATCCTTGAAGAATGTTGATTATAATATTGAAATAGTAAACAGCTAGAAAGAGCACAAATATCCATGAATGAGTGACTAGTTACATAAATTAAGGTACATCAGGCAATGGGTAACAGGCAGCTGTTAAAAATAATGAAAGATCTGTTTGCATTGGACTCTGTTTAATGTGATCAATCCCATTGGCATCCAAACAAAACAAAAATAACCCCCCTCAAAAATGTTTCTTTCTCTGCTTGTATGTTATAAAAACTTTGGAATGAATTTGAAAGAAATCGTTAATGATGGTAATGCCCAGGAGGCAACATTACAGTGATACAAGGACAAAGGAAGAGTTTTCATTTTTAACCTTACTGTTTTGTTTGACTTTTAAAACATGCGTACATATCTAAAATCATAGAAAAGAGATGCTAAAAAAGTTCTTTGAAAATAAAATACCATAATTTTGTAACTTTTAAAAACTTATAGGAAATGCCCTGGTGATCCAGTGGTTAAGAATCTGCCTGCCAATACTTTGATCCCTGGTCGGGGAAGATTCCATATGCTGCGGAGCAAGTAAGCCCAGACGCCACAACTACTGAAGCCTGGGCACCTAAAGCCTGTGCTCCATAGTAAGAGAAGACACAGCGTAAAGAAATCCGTGCATCGCAACTAGAGAGTATCCCCCTGCTCGCTGCAACTAGAGAAAACCCACACATAGCAAGTGCGAAGACCCAGTGCATCCATAAATAAAATAGAAAAAGAAAAGAAAATACCATAGCTTTGTAACTTTTAAGAACCTATAGGGACTGCTCTAGTGGTCCAGTGGTTAGGGCTCTGCACTTCCACTGCAGGTCCCTGGTAGAGGAACTAAGATCCCACAAGCTGGGCGATGTGGCCAAAAGAACCCCTGAAACCTCATGCTTCTCTTTTGGTACATTTTAAAATATCATGGTCTCCTTTAGTGCTTTTTGAAATTTTAAAATAAATTGAGCATTGTAACTGCAAACAAGGAGCTTCCCAGGTGATTCAGTGGTAAAGAATCTGCCTGCCAATGAAGGAAACCGGTGTTTGATCCCTGGGTCAGGAAGATCTCCTGGGGAAGGGATAGGCTACCCACTCCAGTATTCTTGGGCTTCCCTGGTGGCTCAGGTAGTAAAGAATCCGTCCACAATGCAGGAGACCTGGGTTTGATCCCTAGGTTTGGAAGATCCCCTGGGAAAAGGCATGGCAGCCCACTCCCGTTACAGTCCATGGGGTCCCAAAGAGTCGGACACAACTGAGCGACTAACACACACAACTGCAAACGAATCATGGCAACGCAACAAAATGTCTTGTTTTCAAACTTACTAGAGATTCTAGAGATTCTAACACTATCTTATCCTAAATCTCCCTTAATTGCCTCCAGAATGCTCAGTAATCTTATTCCTCTTTTTTGGTTGCTTGTTTTTTATTGATACATAATTGACATGTAACACTGTATAGATTTAAGGTGTGCCACATGTTGATAAGATACATTTATATATTGTAATGTGATTACCACCATAAGTGTTATTTCTTTTTGTGGTGAGAGCACTTAAGACCTAGCCTCTTAGCAATTTTGAAATATACAAGACAGTGTTGTTGTTTATAATCACTATGTAGTACATTAGCTCTCTAGAACTTATCTGTCTAGTAGCAACTTTTAAAAATATTGGGTTAGCCAAAATATTTGTTCAGGCTTTTCTACCCAATACTTGTTAAACAGCTTTACTGAGATATAACTGACATAAAACAAACTGTATGTCTTGCCATCTCTTTATACCCATGAAATCATCATCACAGTCAAGATAATGAATGTATCCATCACCCCCAAAGCTTCCTTGTGCCAATGTGTAATGCCCACCTCACCCCACCCCATCCTTTGAAAACCTCTGACCTGCTTTATGTTACTATGGGTGAATTTGCATTTCCAGAATTTTCTTTATAAATGGAATCATATAGGATATAGTCATTTTGTCTGGCTTTTTTCATTTAGGATATTGATTCATGATGTTATCTATAAAAAGACTTCATTCCTTTTTGTTGCTAAATAGTGTTACATTGTGTGAATATACTAGAATTTGTTTATCCACTCAGCAGTGGAATGGCATTTGAGTTGCTTTCCATTTTGGGTCATTACAATTAAAGTTGCTATAAATATCTATGTGTAAGTCTTTGAAATGGACATATGGTTTCATGTCTCTTGCATAAATACCTAGGAGTAGAATGGCTGGATCATATAGTAGATGTATATTAAACTTTTTAAGAATTTGCCAAAATTTTTCATCACAAGAAAACAAAATTCTGTAACTATGTATGGTGACAGATGTTAGTTAGATTAATTGTGGTGATCATTTTGCAATGTATACAAATATTTAATCATTATGTTGTACAGTACACCTGAAATGTACATAATGTGGTTTGTAAATTGTATCTCAAGAAAAATAATAAAATAAAAATTTTTTAAATTACCAAATTGCTTTCCGAAATGCTTGTATCATTTTAAATTCACACTAGTGGTGTATAAAAATTCTAGCTATTCTACATCCTTGCCAACATTTGGTACAAACAGTTCTTTAAATTTTAGTAATTTTAATAGGCATGAAGTGGTTTTAATTTGCATTTTATTGAGAAATGCTGGACTGGAAGAAACACAAGCTGGAATCAAGATTGCTGGGAGAAATATCAATAACCTCAGATATGCTGATGACACCACCCTTATGGCAGAAAGTGAGGAGGAACTAAAGAGCCTCTTGATGAAAGTGAAAGAGGACAGGGAAAAAGTTGGCTTAAAGCTCAACATTCAGAAAATGA